>CM070509.1:1121452-1351780 GCA_036346375.1 Guadua angustifolia
ATCTGTTATTAGCTTCCATTCCACTACATTCACAACTCGTTAAATAATTTGTTTTTGCTTTGTTCAGCATGTACCTAGAATTAATGGGGAAATTCCATCGTCGACGAAGCCACCATGAACTATGACAGTCGATGTAAAGGTCTGTCTTTAGTTTCAGTTCTAAGTGAGCCTTTTATGTTATAACTCTTATGCGATCTCACACCTCTCTGGTCTCTGTTTGTTAGTAAAATGCTATGTAAGCATTGCGTTTGTAATGGATCAAATTATTAACATAGGGTGATAGTGTTTCTTTCATACATTCATAAACAATAGGGCTAAGAAACTGTTGTGTGCCACAACAATGGTAGCATGCAAGCATCGCTTCAAAAAGAAAAGTCAAACTTGCAAAGTATAGCAATGAAACAAACAGTTGAAGGGCAAAAACTACCTATTTTGCCACACTTGCTCCTTGTGGTTTAAATAGGAACTTCATGAAATCAATGTTTTTGCCATAAGCATACCATCATTTTTACTTGCAGCTAGGCATATTGAACAAATGCTATTAATATATGATACACTATCCAATCCATAGTGCCCATTGCCCAGTTCTTATGGTGCATTTCCTTTTTGCACACTAAATGGAACTAATGCCCACACCACACCTTGTTGAACTCCGCATCATTAACCAAAATGTATCACTAGATATCCGCAAAAGCATAGTAAATGCAAACTTTGGAGTAAAATACCTGCAATCTGGGATGCTGCTGGCTTCTTGCTATCCTTTATCTACCAAATTATCAGTAGTTAGTAACTAAAGTTGGACCATTACAATCATCAAAATGGAAATATTGTGTAGTCAAGATTATTACCCTCTTGGATGGCCACGCAATGGACAGCTTGTGAGCATCACCTATATTTTCTATACCATCATATGGATGTGGCAAAAGAACATCTCTTTTGAATGGAACAGTCACAACAACTTCATAATATTCCCATCCAAGACATTGATCTCCCACTATAGTAGTTGGGTCGGTTGAAGTAATTGTAGCCTTAGCCACAGGGATATCTCTCACAAGAGCATACAATATTACATCCCTACCAACCTAAAGAACATATTGCAGTTTAAAAGAGTTAAAAAGAATAATAGACATTGAAGACATAAATTGAAAGTGTGTATAAAAAGGAGGACAACATTACAGCGCTGTCGTCTTCATTGTGAGAGGCTTCACAGTTCCTTGCAGTGGCTACAATGTTCCTTGGAGCTATCTTAGGAGACACAATTTTCCTATAGACCATATCCTCCTCCTGATGATCAAATATATTTTCCATAGATGCATGCTCAGCAACACCTTGATGACCATATTGTTCCTCATCATTATGTGCTTGTTCAAACGTTGTATTCTATAGCAAACCATAGACAAGGAATATTTTGGTACGATATTATTACTATAGATTGCAACAAAAATTTAAGCAGATAGCATACCACAGGTCAAGAATTAGAACCATGTTGTGAAGTGGTTTCTACATTTTGCAAGCCTTGTGAAGCTAAGAACAAATTTTTCATTTCATCCATTTGTTGTTGCATGTGGTCCATGCGCTGTGTTAGAGCTACAACTTGTTGACGAGCTAGCATTTCCATGTGAAACCTTGTTGGTATTTTTCGCTGTGTTCCAGGTGTGCCCACATCTTGAGGAGTTGGTCCCAAACCTAAAACACGAACACGCCCTCTTGGCTCCTTCTCTCCACACACATGTGCGTACAAATCTCCCTCTTGAATACTTCTTTCCTTCAATTCAGGGTGGTTTATAGCAGCTTCTTCAAGTTGGTTCTGCAAACAAGATGTATATGTATGTATTACTAGCTAATAATATTCCATATACATGTATTGATCATAGATAAACGTACAATTATTGGTTGTGCTTCTGTTGTAGGATCTCCATTTTTATGAGTATGTACTTTAATAAAGACTTCATCTCTCCGAGCAGGATACCCTTGTTCTTTACCCTACAAGGAATTTTTGAAGTAATTAAGATGGCCTAAACATTTAGTACTGAACCAATTTTGGAAGAGGTACTTAGTTTACCAATTCATGCCCAACACGGGCATAACTCTTGCTGCCAGCCGTATGAAACAAAGTTAACTTCCCACGGTTTTCTTTGCCACTAATCATACGAGCCTGTTATATCAACACGTAGGAAAATCTGACATACTCATAACAATGGTGATGTGCAATTGGGACAGAGGTCACAAGACCATAGCAAACATACACATTAGCATAGTAGGGACTTACTTGTGCTTCTAGAGACTTCCAATAATGGATAAGCCACTCCCAATCAGCTGGATTAATTGTTTTTGGACATTTTGCTAAGAGTTCCTCATCAGTCAATGTTTCATCAAAATACTTCTTCTTTAGGTCTGCCTTATATTTCTTCCATTTTGTTACTGATGTTGCTACAACATATTGTAAAGTAGCTACATCTAGGTTATAATATTTCTGTTTGAACATGAAGAAAGAAGTGATTCAGCAAAAAAGTAATGAACAAAACAAGAATATGAATAATATTCTATTGTTGTACCTTTACATTAGTCTACACTAGAAACTTCTTATCGGGATCGACAAGTCTCTAGTCATCACATGTAACTAGTATATGCTTTCTCACCATTGTTCCAACAAATGAAGCAAATTCTCTAGTATTGTCCCCAACAGGTTGACCGTATTCATTGAGGGCAATTTTCATTGGAGGCTCGCCAGCCCTTGCATATATATTTTGCTTTAAGTTGATACCCCTTCCTTTCCTCTTCGTTTGCTGCCCAAGAGTAATACCTACAGGTATTTCCTCTTCTAAGGGTTGATATTCATGATCTTCACCATTGGATTCCTCTTCATTCTCAGTAGTGCTTCTTCTTGACTTGGACCTCAAATTAGGACCTCCATTAGCTACTTCACTTGTGTGTTGAGTTGTCTACAAGAAGTTGCATAGTAAGTCAAGGGTATGAGTAATGAATGTCTATGGATTTTACTGAAAGAGTTAGAAGCCAAGCTCAAATCCTATACAGAGTCAATTTAGCTTTCAGTCAATCACCTGAAGGAGTTGCTCAACCAACAGATGACCTATAAAAGTTTCTTATGTATGTGCCCCCAATTGGGCCTGTAAAGGTTTTTTCATTCAGTGCTTTTACTGCAGGCTAATCCTCTACAGTTGCACTCAAATCTATTATACATACAATGATATAGGCGCCAGTCACAACATGCTATCCAAAATGTTTTAATCTAGTGCTCTCAGAAATGAAAAAAGGCAAGTTTACCATTGAGACAGGAGCCAAGATGAAAACAAACAAAATTGCCAGCACAGTTCTACTTTACAAGTAGAATAAACTAAAAAAAAGCATGTTATCGTGTTGGAAAATTTAATCGCCAAAAATTGTTGTATCTTAACCCAATACTAAACTGACGATGAACAAAAAATGTAACCTAATTAGTCCAAGGCAAGCTAAACTCCAGAAGGAAATCGCTCACCTTTCAATAGACGAACATCATAATAGAAAGAAAATGTGCTAACTTAGTGCTCATAGCACTACTTTGTAAGTAGAGTAAAGCAGCAAAGCAAGCTATTGCTTTGGAAAACTGAATTCCAATAGTAAACAAAGCATGCTAATTTCTGACTTCAATTCAACCAAATATGTAACTTAATCCAATATTAAATTGACAATAAGCAGAATATAAGGCAAGTCAAACTCCAAAAGGAAATTGCAACTTTTCAACAGTGATATTCTGTTAGAAATACTAGGCATCCATGGTTACAAATCCAAATGCCTAACCTAGCTTGTCATTTGCAACTTTAGTGCTCTTAGGAAAGAAAATATATTATTTTGCAATTGAGGGTGAGCTTAGATGGGAAAGAAACACAACAACCAATATAGTTGCAGTTTGCAGGCAGCGATATAGGATGTGAAGAATGTGGTAAATAATAATGAGAGCAGTGCAGGACCTCTGATGACATTACAAATGAAACTCTTAATTCAGAAGTAGATAATACTAGTACCCAACTAACCCAACTGTTGATGTACCACTCAGCCATTTCACTTGAATGCTGTTGATTCATGCTTCATGGATTGAGATGCTAATATGATTCATGCTTCATGCTTCATGTTAATGGGATATTTAGAGCTATTAATAAGACTAGTTCTTTGGAAATAGATACATAACCTTTGCTAATTTATTGGCTCGATATGATGAGCTAGCTCCATACGGCACTGTAGTGTTGATAGTCCAGATATTAAGAGATTGTAGTAGCTTTTTGTTTCTTGCAATGTTTGCATTCCTCTCTAGTTCATACTCATTGAGCTTTCCACCTTTATCCTTTCCTTGTGAGTTTTCCATTTTTTCTCCTGAAACATGACAGAAAGAGTTAGTAATCGTTACTTAATTGACAGTAATGCAACAGATCTTGGGAGGCTTACTTTTTTTGTATCTTTTCATCAACAATAATTCCATCTATGTCTCCAGATTCAACATTCACAGTTAAATTGGTGTCTAGGTCAGGCAATGGAACACTTATTTCATAACTATCATCTAAATTTTCATCATCAGCTCGACGCATATCATAAAAGTCTCGTGGTTTTGAATGAACAACAGCAAGCCATTCAATATGAACGGGATCTTTAACGTAGTAAACTTGAGTTGCCTGGGAAACTAAAATGAATGGCTCATCTGATATCTTCACACCGGTATTGAATACATGCTTAAAATTGACAGAGGTGACCCCAAATTGATCAATTTTTACCCATTTGTCTTCGATGTGATTGTCAACCCAATCACATTTGAAGAGAACCACATTTCCCTTATGGTCATAGTCTAGCTCAATAATTTCCTTTATAATACCATAATACGTCTTCTTTTCTATTATGGGATTGTCATTGTTTCCCCTTTCAAAACATGAAGTTTGTGCATCTAGAGCTACTCCACTACATTGAACTGGCCTACCCTCATCGTAGGACTGTGTATGGAAACTAAGTCCATTTATTGTGTAGCTACTATACTTGCGTGCAACCATGTTTGGCTCCTTTGCTAAAATCCTTATCTCTTCTGATGCTTCCTCATCCATTTCTGCAACATGTACGTATTGAGTATTATTATTAAACTGAAATGGAATTCCATTTGAAATTTCATATTGGCAGGATCATGTGTCTACTTACATGCAACCTAAACCACTCATGAAAGGTCTGATAATGTGCATGGCTGATTTCTAGTTTATTTCGAACACCAACTGAGGAAAGATACTCACAATGCTTGCTGCAAAGATTAAAATTACCCCTTAAACAATTAAGGATAGGAATCATATAGCACTAAAATAATTTGGATATCTTACTTCAAATAAGGTTCTATCTTGTCGTAGTTGAACAAGACATATCTATGTGCTTGAAGCCAAGTCTTGTGGTCTAATGTCACATTGCATTTGCCAGCCAATCCTTGGCCAATTTTGTGGAAGAAAGGAGTAGTATTGCTGATTTCCGTATGCAAACCGTCATCATTTCTAACTTGTCGATTAAACCGAGTCTCACCTTATAGATAACGAGAACAAAATGTAAGACTCTCATCAAACAAATAGCTCTCCGCGATCGATCCCTCTGGGTGACTTCTAGTGCGAACATAACCCTTGCACCTCATCAAATACCTATGAAGACAAAAGCATATGGTATTTGTAGATTTTTTTGGTAATGATACACTTTTGTTGGTACAAAAAAAATTAGAAAATTACCTCTCAACAGGGTACATGTTTCGAAAATGTATCGGACCAGCTGTTCTTGCTTGGGCAGGAAGATGAACCATCAAGTGTACCATAAGATCAAAAAATGATGGGAGGAATATGGTCTCGAGAATGCATAAGGTCTCAGCTACTTCAGCTTCTAATTTTTGCATAACACTTATGCGAATAACAGGGGAGTATATTTTCTTGAAAAAATTGCTTACATGAATCAATGCAGCACTGACTTTTTCTGGTAATATTCTTCTAACAGCAAGTGGTAGAAAATGTTGTAGAACAATATGGTTGTCATGGCTCTTTAGCCCAATTATCGTTTTCTCATTAACAAGGACATTACGACGTATGTCAGATGCATAACCATCGGGAAACTTAACTCCTTTTAATACTTCACAAAATAACTTCTTCTCAATAGAACTCATTGAGTAAGGTGTTGGAGGTAAATAAAATTTGTCTTGTACTTCAACAGGATGAAGATCCCTTCTAATATCTAGAGACTGAAGGTCCAAACGAGAATTCAAATTGTCCTTAGATTTACCATCAATTCCCAAAAGCGTATTAATTATATTATCACATACATTCTTCTCTATGTGCATGATATCTAAATTATGTCGCAACAGTAAGTCTTTCCAATACGGCAACTTGAACAGAATAGACCTTCTTTTCCAAATGATCAATGGTTCACCCTCCTTGTTCTTCTACTTTTTTGTCTATTTCTTCCCAGATGGATCCTTCCCAAAACCGCATTTAATATTTTCATGCTCATCAAAATCTCCTCCCGTAAAGTGGAGCAGTCTTGGCCTAATCTCGCTTTTACCATCAAATGATTGAGCATCAAACCTAAACCTATGGTTTGCTCAGAAGAACCTATGGTGACCCATATAGCAAGACTTGGCACCATGTTTCATCGAAGAGAACATGTATATGAGTGGCATTCAAGGCATCTTCTTTGCACTGAAGTAACGCAACTGCACACATAGCCTAGACCAGGTAATCAAGAATTGTGCATAATATGGCAGACGCAATTGGAAATACTCACCCTTGGAAGCATCAAATGTTCTAACACCATTAACAAACATATCTATCATATCATCAACCAAGGGCTCAAGATAAACATCCATATCACTGCCAGGAGCTTTTCGTCTAGGAATCAATAATGAGAGAATAAAATTTGGTTGCTTCATACACATCCAAGGTGGAAAATTATAAGGAATTAAAATAACAGGCCAAATGTTGTAACCAATATTCATGGACCTAAATGGATTGAAACCATCAGTAGCTAAAGCAAGTCTAATATTGCGATTATCTGAAGCAAACTCTGGATGTCTATGGTCAAAATCCTTCCAAAGTGGAGAATCTGCTGGATGCCTAAGCAAACCATCTTTAGTGTGCTCTTCATCATGCCATCTTGTGTGAGTTGCTGTTCTAGAGGACACAAACAACCTCTGAAGACTTTTCTTTATAGGAAAATAGCGAAGAACTTTGTTAGGAACCTTGTGTACACGTTTCCCATCTAACCTCTTCTTTTCTGATTTCCAACGTGAGGTTCCACATGTTGGATAGCAATCAGCATTAGCATGGTCCTTCCAAAAGAGAATGCAATCATTTTGACATGAATGAATGCTAACATACCCAAGCCCTATGCATTTCACCATTTTCTTAGATTCGTTGTAGTTTTTAGGTAGTGCTGACCTCTCAGGAAAAGCATCTTTTAGAAGATTTAGTAGTCGATCAAAGCTTTTATCAGACCATCCACCAAGCAATTTAATATGGAGTAATCTAACAAGGAAACGTAACTTTGAGAAGTTCTTACACCCTGGATATATCTCTTGAGCATAGTCATTTGCCAACTGTTGGAGAGGTTCTAAATCTTCATGGGGCTTATGTAAACCACCATCATCCTCAAAATCCACTCTATCATCTAAACCACATGCTAAGTCACGCAACAAATTAGATATATCATCATCTTCATCCGACTTCTCCCCAAAGTTGGCTTGATCGCAGTCATGACTATTAACAAAAGAGGAGCTGGTTTCTCCATGAAACATCTGTTTTTTGTACTCTTCTACAAATCCCTCACATATCAAGTGCTCACGCACTTTGCTTTCCCCTCTCCAAATGGCATTCACACATTTTACACAAGGGCACTATATTTTGTTTCCTTTCGCTGAATTTCTAAATGTAGAAGCTACGATTCTGTTTACCCCTTCTACATAGACCTTTGTGTGCCTACATGTGGTATATATGCAGCATGTTAGTTTAAATATTGACTACTGCTAACATGTGATAACTATATAAAAGAATTGTGTTGTACCTAGGCTCATCCATCCACCTGTTATCCATAAAGGATTTTTACCAGCTATGTCAACAAGCTATCTAATTTCAGTGTACTAGGTTATAAGTGTAGACATATACAGCTGCAAAGAATCAACCAAATAATATCAAAATTAGACAACACTATTGAATTGCGTCACTTAGTAGCATGAAACATATATAGACACTGAAGAAGTGAAGATAAGGAGGAAGTTCACAACAATAGAGATTTCTTACAGACGAAAGTGTTGATCACGAGAGGTAGCTCAAACTCAGATTCTATGACTCTAAGCAATGAGTAAGCACGGCTATGTTGTTCCTTTCAAGTTGGCAAGCAATCTTGAAACCGGTGTCCGCAAGTGATTAGCCAAGTGATTGATGAACTGCAAAATGAATAAAATGGCACCATGGTCAAGAAAACACAAGGATGTACAAGGATATAATCATAAGTCGATCCGAGATACAATCTTATGAGAAAAATAGTTGCCTGTTGAAGATCAAACTTCAACAAACATGTAAGCTTCAGTGTTTCTATCGCCAAGAAAAGGCAATTTGGTCAAGGTGATCTCGGCGTGTATTGGTGAATCGTAGCAACACATTATCATTTCTTTTATCAAAAGCGCATACGCATGTAAATAATAAAAAAACCCAACAAGGTGCAAAACAACTAGTTTTTGTGACACATATTACCAATTAAATCTAAATGATAGCACAGAAATGCTAGGTAATTGCCACCCCCTTGATTCTTTCATGCCATTGAGAAATCCCCCAAAGATTTGAAAGCAAAGGCAAAATATGGAATATAATCATATATACAATTTGAGTGAAATCATAAACCTAAATAGGCATCTAAGCCACATCTTAGTTTCATAACATTAGAGAAGACACCACCAATAAGAAAACACAAAAACAGAAGCATCTTTAGTTTCATAACATTAGAGAGGACACCACCAATAAGAAAACACAGAAAGAGAAGACACATAAAAGATGTAGAAATGACACATATATTGTGAGGATGTGCTTACTGTTTTCTGCCGGTTAATGTAGTATTCCTGGCACATGACCTTTAAATCATAAGCCCCTAAATATTTGAGTGTTCAAAAAAATGTTAAGAAAATAGCACGATAAAATCTTATGGAACAATGAAAAAATAGAATTGATTTGTACATACCTTGCAAAATATATGTGACTTGAAGTTGAGCAAATTCTGAACAGAGGCATGGTATGGTCTAGATGAAAGAACAAGTAAATAGATCAAACAAACAAACTTATGCTGGAATACATTGAATCATACGCTAAAAGAAGCATTGAAGCATAACTCATGCACTGCAGTAAGAATTATTATTGGCATCATGTCCTCTAAAACGCTAAAAGCATCTTGCATGTGATGAGATGGTGTTCAAAGAACTAATCACAAGATCAAGCTAATCCTCAGAGGACATAATTCTAGCTCAAAAGAAGCATATAAATTACTCCAAGGGAATTGCAAATTGCAAATTTCACAATACTACTATGCTTGTCTTTGAAACAAAATTAAGTTACAATACATTTTTAATTTCCTACAAGAGGTAACTCAACTCTTATGGTACTAAATGGATTCTTGAAAAATTGCAAAAACACTGCTAGTTGTCACTCTGGGTTAGTCTGTTGATGAACACTTCATTGAACTCCACATACATGTAAATGTTTGACAAACAAACCCATGCATTTTGCTGTTGTTTTTGTGCTATTGCTCTAAGAAGTCAAATATTCTACAGCAGTGTAGCATTAAGATTTGAAGTTTTAGTTCAGTAAATCCAAACTTAAACTTGAGTCATCAGCATAAAGAGCTAATTCTTACAACTTGGGAATGAAATATATTTCTAAAAATAAGACTCTGTTTGTCCACATACCTCAGATACAAAAGCCTGTACCTTTTGAGAAAGTGTCGAGAGTTCTCCAGCAAGCTCAGAACCTTTTCTCCTGAAGAAAAACAAGAGAGAAATAAGAGATGATTAAGATAAGATAAATCCTTTTCCACTTCAGATATTTTGTCACAGTTATGTAAAAGGAACAAAGCTAAAAAACTGATAGAACCATAATCAAGACTAGTAAAATAACATATACCTAAGAGAATGGATATCCCTATGTATATGAGCCTCATCAGATGATACTTGTGACTTTAAAATTGAGAGTATGGCCTGTTGTTTAACATTCTCAACTTGTCCTTTAATCCATTGTCATTCACTTGTAGCAAATCTGTTGACAAATTAGAGTAAGACCACAGACAACATTCGAGAATTGCTAAAAATATGACAAAACTGGAAATAGACACTAGTAGACATCTAAGAGGTTAACACCAAAGAACGCAGATTCCACAAGTTACATCACACATATCTCAATGAGCTGATAGCAAATGAGAAAATGCAACAAATTATTCTTACTAATAGTCACTGGCACAAGATAGTGTTAAGACACATGAAAAGGATAGTGTGACTGAACAAAAGGAAAACAGAGGCATGGTAACTCTAATTAAAACAACATGTCGCAAAAGCTATGCATAAGGAGAGCAAACAATTCATTCAACATAACCAGGTCCACGCAATAATGACAACGGAACAATATCCAACTATACAGGCATATGCAATGTTTTTTATGATTGTGACATTTCTGCACCTAAAATGAAAAGAACTACTATGACAATCAATCAAGGCAAATAAATCTCTAGATACAAACAAGAAGAGGTTAAACATCCATCACTTCACCACAAAACCTTTTTTGATAAC
Organism: Guadua angustifolia; assembly: GCA_036346375.1. NCBI lineage: Eukaryota > Viridiplantae > Streptophyta > Magnoliopsida > Poales > Poaceae > Guadua > Guadua angustifolia. The sequence continues at coordinate 1,132,272 of CM070509.1, forward strand.
AAACTTCATCGCAAAACCTTAAAAGACATTTTCTTCTGAGTGAACCATGATAAAAATCTGAATAACTAAGAACTACTATGATCTGGTGCTTTAGTCTCTACGATGGGTAACTAAGAACATTTTCTTCTGAGTGAACCATGAAAAGAACTACTATGACCTGGTGCTTTAGTCTCTATGATGGGTAACTAAAAACATGAAGTCCAGAAATTAAAACTATAGAGATAATTTCCTGAAATCTATGATGTTTTGATTATGTTGTGTAGAAACCCCAAAGGTCAGTTAGCCCTTGGCATTTTGGAAAACGTGACAGCCTTCTTCCAATAAATCAACTTTCATGAAAAGTGATGGCAATATAGATGTGGCATGAGCTCCACCCTGATCTGGAGCTTTCCCAAAATGGAGAAAAGATTTAGTTTCTTTTCCTATGTTGCTACTTGCTCCTGATTTCAATATGGACGGCAAAACCTGAAATAGCGGTGATGGTGGTGCCCTGCATTGCATGCTAGTATTATGGTGCTTTAGTCATACACCTGGTCTGAGTGAACCATGATAAAAATCTGAATAACAAAGATCTTCCATAAAAATCTGAATAACCAAGCATTCTTCACTAGTTGTCCTCATTCTATTTATCACAAGTTCTGCAATGTACTACTAACAAGATCGTAGGAAAAATACCTTAATAGTTCAAAATAGGTACCAGATTCAAGAAATCTTCAAAATCGAAATTCCTGGTGAGGGCCTGAGGCGGGGGCGAGGATCCTGATGCAGCGGCGGGGGCCCGAGGCAGGTGGCGGCAGGGACCTCAGGCGACGATGGCGGGGGCCTAAGGCGAGGGCTTGAGGAGGGAGCTGCGGCCCGCGGGCGAAGAGGCCTCCAGCGAAGAGGCAGAGGCGGAGACTGAAGGCAGCCGAGAGCAGGTGCGGCGGAAGTCTTGGGAGGATGAGGTGGGGGAGCGAGGCGCGGACACGGCGGAGGAGCGACGCTGCGAATGTACATACGGAAGGGAAAATTTGGGTGGTGGCGCTGTGAGGGGAGAGGAGGGAGGTTTCGATCGGTGGTAGAGCTGAGGGGAGAGAAGGGATCGAGTGGCGGCACTATGAGGGAGAGAACGGAGGTGCTCAATCGCGATTAACCTAGCTAGGGCGACCGCCTTGGGTCCGCGCGCTAATGCCAAATTTTTCCTGTTTGCGCCTGTAAAATTTACCGCGCGTGCGCCTTCGCTAGTTGTACATGAGCTTTTGCCGACAGATATGTTTTACTAATAGATAGACTGACAGAGAAATTTATTATTACCGACAGATATGCTTTACCAATAGATAGACTGACAAAGAAATTTATTATTGTCGACAGATATGTTGTCTCTAAAACTATATATCTTTAGCGACACATAATCTATCCATAATTATAGTATTACGTGTAAATCTTTACCGACAGAAGATTAGATGGTAAAGGCTGATTATTACCTACAGAGATCTGACGGGAATTTTGTGTCATGGTGTAGTGATGATAGCCCTTTTCTTTTGGAACAAACCTTGCATATAGTTACATAGAATTGCATTCTGTGCACAACTTGTTAAGTACTATTAGGTACTCACCCTTGCCAACAACCATAATCTCATAATCAATAGTTTAGAAGTCTACCCCTATCTTAGAGGACTACCAGGAGGAAACCAGTAATTAGGGTCCAAGCCTTATTAGTTGCTGGTGGTAAACCAAGTGGTCATCTATGTCTTGTATTTTTTGTTGCATTTGTCTTAGTTTTTATTTCAAGTCTGGCCATGTGTGGCTTAATAATATAAGTTGGTTATAAGATCATACACTTAGTTATATTCAATAAATGGAGTCCTTATGTTATTACCATCGTAGTGTGTGATGTCATATTTACCAATGTTGAGTTGTGTGCACTAGTGTGATCCGGGACTAGTATTCACCTTCATATACCAAATCTAAAGATCAAGTGTGGTCATGAAGTGTCGAGCATTCTTTCAATCAGAGTATGTGCAACCAACTGCGCAGAGATCACTCAAGATCCTTGTGAACCGACTAAAACACTCATCAAGGGTCTCACTAGTGCGCTATTCAAATTTATTGTAGTCACGCTTGTATTGATTCTGTCTCACCATCGTGATCTGGGTGGTGCCCTCATGGTAAGCATCGAGGGTCACGCAGATCTTGTGAGCAGATCATAGGTAAGAGATCCTGTTATACTCACTGCGGCTAAGGCCCTATTTGAGGATGTTTCTTGCTTTAGCATTCGCCTCAAAATCAGCCATATTGCCAGCCGTGACGTTCTCATCAGCAGGAACTTCATACAGGAGCTTCACCTTCTGCCAAATCAAGAAGCTCTAGGCAGTGATGTATGACTATTCATGACTTCTAGAAAGGAAAATCAACTCAAAAAAAGATAGGAGGTTTGGTAGAATACTTGCTTGTTTTCATGGCTCTTGGGACTAGCCAAGATCTATAAAATAGCAAAACCAGGCTATGATATCAATTGATCGACCGAAATGGCAATCAGAAAGGGGGTGAATAATCCCAAATAAAACTTTCCCCTCAAAAAATTAACCAAGAACCTCACTTCATCAAAGTAAAGTAGAGAAACCAAAATTTCAGAAATTTTCAGCAAGGACGGCACTACCATAATTCAGCTCGATACTACTAGATGAACAATACCTCAGTACTATCGGGGTTACTATAGCAGTTGTGCCATGCTACAGTAAAAACACCATAGTGAATAGTAAAATCAGAACGATTTCAAAATGAAAATCGTTGAATCTTTTGGTCGGCTAATCCAAACCCTGTGAAACTTTGTAGACACCTTCCTATGGATGTCAGAAACCTATTCCAACCTTTAATCACAAAATTTGAGGTCAAAGTTCTAACTTTTTTCAATTGAAGGAAGAGTGCACATGTACGGGTTCAAAAACAAAAACATAGTCCTAAGCTTGCTCGTGGGTTCTTGATGATCAATGTGATCCTAGATTATTTCCCACATATCATAGCAAACTAGAACACTAAAGATCCAACCCTTAAAAACTTAAGAACACGATCTAAATAAAATTCTCCTCTTTCAAGCCGAAAAGATTGGTTTCTTGCAAAGTTCAAGAAAAGATTTGCCTAGATGATTCGGATATGATCTGAGATAGATTCATCCATCAATCATTGTAAGATCGAGGATGCACCTAGGGGTAAATAGGCGTTTACAAAAATAATCGCTCTCTAAAATAATACGCTCTAATCGACCCCTATATCCAAACCTAATCAAAGATAATACAGAAGAGATAAATTAGGTTTTGACAATTAAAGCCTAAATCAACTAGGCTCACTAGTGCACTAACTAAATTAGGTCTCTACTCAAGAATTGCTAGGTTGAACAAGTAAGCAAAACTAAGCAATTCTAACACAATCAAGCAATCAATAATATATCAATTATGTAAATGAGACAAGAGACACGATACTTTTTACTATGGTGTTCGGAGACTTGCCGGTCTCCCCTAATCCACATTGAGGCTGGCCCAAACGAATTGGACTAGCTCCACGAATTGAGCACCCGCCTCTATTCCACTAGTAGTTGCTTTTTCCTACTCCGGGTAGGCGAGCACCGACCTTCACGACTTGCCGGGGCTTCTCACAATCTTCGTCGAGAAGCTCATCGCGCACGACGCCTCCACGCCGTCTAGGTGTCGGCAAACACCAAGAGTAATAAGTCAAGTCTTCCCGCTTGAACTTCACCTAGTGCAACATATACACTCCGGTGACCTCCTAAGTGCAACACATGCACAAGAGGCTCTCAATCCACTTTCTAATTGCAACACATACAATTAGGGCTCACTCTTAGCTCAAAAACCAATTGGAAGAATGCAACACATGCAACCAACTCCCACAAACTCTCCCCAAAGTTAGCAAAAAAAATACCAGCCCTTGGCAACCTTTTATAGCCCCCCAACACGAAAACTAGCCGTTGGAGGTCAAATTGGGCAAAACTCAGCAAATCCGTTGCTACCGCCCTACTAGGCCCGGTAGCACTGGCCTACATGCCAACGACTAGAAAACTAGCCGTTGTGCAAAGAAGCCGATAGCACTGCCAACTGGGAGTGGTGCTACCGCTGGGCAATAGCACCGGCCATCAGCCTAGTAGCATCGAACCCGAGCCAACCACAAAAACACCCTCTTCTGGAATCTTCACACCGGAGGTTCGACCGGTGCTACCACTCATCCGGTAGCACCGGGTTATCATGGGCGGTAGCACTAGACTGTTAGACCGCCCAAAAACACACCCCTCTAGAAATTTGACACCGGGGGTTCGGTCGGTGCTACCGCTCGTCCGGTAGCACTGAGATACCATGGCCGGTAGCACCGGCCTTTCAGGACAGAACCAGATTTTTCAAAAAATCTTTTCTCTTTGAATCAAACACAAATAATAATTTATTCTTTGAGCAATGTGATGATCAACACATGATCAGGCATTTTGCAAAACACTTTTGCAAACACAATTCACATTCTCTAAAAAATCACATTAAGCACAACTTATTTGCAAACCATATTCGTAAATAAACCACGAACTTATGAGATCAATCCTCTAGCCATGTAACGATCAACACATGACTCCGACACTTTACAAAACACATTTGCAAAAGCCAACACATGCTCTAGGATCGAAACACATAACTTCTAAGCTCATTTACAAAACACATTTGTAAATAACAAATCCATCTTGTGAAAACACATTTCGCAATCAACTTAAGATCTATTTGCAAAACGTATTAAGTAAATCAAACCCAAGTATATGAGATTAATCCCTCTAGCCATGTGAAGGTCAACACCAGACCTAGTCAACTTGCAAACACCTGTTGCAAGCCCCATCCATATGCTCTTGGGATTCCGGACTCATTGACCTTGGTTTATTCGCACAACAAACTTGCAAATAACACATTAATCCGATTTCATGCTTGAGCATTACTCTTTGCAACACATGCAAAAGCCTAGCTCCAAGCAACACCAAATCAAGGTGCATGAACTCTCTAATTTGCAACACATGAAATTTCCTAGTTCCATGCAACCAATCACTTAAACCAAATTACATGAGCTATCTCCCTTTTGTAACACATGCAAATCCATAGCTTCATGTAAAAAACAAATCGATTAAGATCCAATAAGAAGCAAGCATGAGTCCCCTCTTAATAGTACAGCAAAAGAGTAAGATTGAGTGAACCAGATTGAGTTCATCAACACATGATGAAACTCAAGCTAAAGGACTCGACCCTTCTTAATAGTACGGCAACCTATACTAGCAGTCTGATCTCCCAACCAAACACTGAGACCGGCAAAAGACTAGGAACGTATTCTTAGCCCTAACTAGTTATACCTTTGCCTCTAGCGATCCACTTGGAGCTTTTATGATTTCTAATCAACTTCTCTCCAAGATCGAATCTTCTTCTTTTTGTTCATCAACACATGATGAACCTTCTCTAGCCCTTCTTCTCACTTCGGGATCACCTCTTGAAACTCATCAATACATGATGACTTCTTCCCGATTCTTTATCATCTTGGACTCAACCTACTTCACAACTCATGGAAGATCGTTAGTCCAATAAACATGGTTGCCTCAATCATTACTTGCACTCCATTGACACATACTAGATGCCTCTAAGATCGATTAAGCACAACCCAAATCAATTTGAATGATTAAAAGATGTTTTGAGTACTTTGATGCAACTAATGCCTCATTACACTCAAGAATTTTTCGTTTGTCTTTAATCAACAAAGAGACACCATCAACACATAATGAAATGTTCTTTGATTGATTGAAAGACAACCAAACTCAATTTAAATTGACATGAGTATATATATAACTACACAAGTTTCATATACTCAATTTGATGGAATGTAATGATCCAAATATTATATGGAATGGTGGAAAGAGATCAATACATTTTAAACCATCAACAATAGAATAACCTCCACATAGAAATGTGCATATATATATAATTGGATTAGAACCAATATGCACATATTCAATTTGATTGCATTGGAGTATATCCTATATTCACATGAGTATACTATAACTACATAAGTTATATATACTCAAAAGATTGTTTTAAAGTCTTGATCCTTTGTATTATATGCAAGAGGACATGGGTCAATACAATTGAGACAACAAGTTAAATTATGAACTCCTCCTAGATGTGTGCATTCATGTATATATGGATTTTAGAAACATAATGCATATATTTAGACTAAAACAATAGAAGAGTTTATCTTTTAACTTAAATCCTAAGTATACAATAAGACAATAGAAATGAATACGAGTGCATACCTTGAGTTTTCCATTTTCCATCTAAATTTGAGACTAATAGGAATGTAGCTCAATAAACATGTTACTCTTATAATGATTAGATTTGTCATTAAATAATGATTAAATATTAATATTAAATCAATCGCCAAAACAAATGGAGCTTGAACTTACAATCATACATTCTCAGCACAGGAAGCACAAACAAGTAGAAGGAGGGGAGGCAAATCCAACTTGTGGGAATGTAACTTGCAATAATTTAAATGTTGAATTTAAGACATACTGTAAATATGAAAAGTAAATTCAGAATTGAGAAAATAAACTTTTCATTCTTAGAAGTGAGGTTTACAAAACCTCGCAACAAAGTAGGCAAAACTCAAAGAAGTATAAAAACCTCAAAACCTTCAAAGAGGGAAGAGCTATCCCTACCCCTCTATTTATACTACTCTTGAGTTATCCTCTACCATTGGATGAGTTCCTTCAACACTAAGAAACACCATTAATGGTTAGGATTGATTTACTCGCTCATACATAGGCTAACCTGAAACCCACTGATATACCGGGTTTTGCACGCTTTTCAAAGCACACTAACTTGACCCGCTACTCTATGCTCTAGATTGCGATCCAACGGCCCTCCTTGATCCGAGTAGCTCCAAGTTAGCATCACATCCGTTCCTTGTCTTCTAAGTTCGCAGCAACTCCGTCTCCGGTCAACTTCCGGCGATCCTCAACCGTTTAGACCTTCGGCGCACCTTGCCTAGTCTCGGTCATCCTCCACCTCATCATGCCCTAGCACCGTCGTCTTGCAACCATTAAAAATAAGGAAATCCATCACATAGCAATGTCCAAAATGATATACAACAATCATCCAAGTGCTAAAAATAAATTTGATCACATCATAAAGCCAGCACTACCGCCAGCCGTAGGCCGATAGTACCGCAAGTTCGGTTGTGCCGGTTGCCCTGAAACTCTTGAGACACCTTGCTATGGTAAATAACTACTGGCTACAGAAGACAGGTACTACCGCCGTGTCAGCATTACCGTCAACACCAGGCCAGTAGTGCCACTTGGCCAACAGTACCGCTACTACAAGGCCGGTAGTGCCGCTATAAGCCTGATAGCACTCAAATTGCTACAAATTCAAAATAGAGTTTAACACAAACTCAAACACGAGCACCTTATGCCAAATCACAGCCAATATCTTATCACCAATAAGAATAGACCTCCACATGGTCTTTCAACCATACATTCTACTATTCAATGTTGTCTTTTTGAGGTGGTCCTTTTAAACCCATAATGCCACTTGATTTATTACCACTTTCTTTATAAGAATATGCCAATATGGATGCATCTCAACGTGCTGAATTAGCTACAAAACAACATATCACTAAAGAAGTAATGGAACGAAAAACATGTTCTTATGCTGTTAAAGCCAACAAATCTAGAAATGAAGTGTTTTTTGAGCCAGGTGACTTGGTTTAAGTTCACTTGAGAAAAGAACACTTCATGGATAGGAGAAAGTCCAAATTGATGCCAGAGAAGATGGTCCATTCAAGGTTCTTGAGAAGATCAATGGCAATGCTTATAAGATTGAGCTTCTAAGAGGTCACTACAACATAAACGCTACATTCAGTGTTTCATGTTTATCTCCTCTCTTTAGATCACATGATACAGAGTTTAGGATAACTCTTTTTCAAGAGGGGAAGAATGATGCGAGCATCCCTACGACTTCGCCATCATCTTCTCCTCATTGCCTTCTTCTATTGTTCATGCCAAGGCTTCCAACATGTACGTACTAATAACACGATTACACACTAAGAAACTAACTCAACATATTACATTGCTATTAGATGGATATAACTTTGTTTCCAATAAGAATAGGATGTTTCCATATACAAATATCTTGTGTGTACTCATGCTCCAAAACGAAGTGAAGCAAATGGAACATCCGGAGTTCACGCATTGTTAGCACGTGGAGGCACAGAGGCAAGATGGCTATGTGGAGTTATGGACCAATGCACATTGCGCAAGAGAGCTTCAGATGAATCGGCCTCGGCGCATGTAGAGAGACTGGCCCTTCTTTTGCTTCTCTCAAACAGACTGGCCCTGGCAAAGCGTGTGTCCGTCTTTGGATCGAACCCTTTTTTACAGCAGCAACTGGCACGGCCGGAAATTCAGCACCAACAACATCGAGCACAACGGACAAGGAGACCACAGAGTCCGGTTCTTACAGACTGAGCTTTAGCTAGCTGGGCGTCAGCAATCCAGCGTGCCGAGCCCACGCCAACATGCTGATAGTCAAACCCCGACGGAAGGGTGTGATTAGAAAAAGTTAGATAGTTCGGGGGCTCAATGCAACAAGATAACAGAAGAGGGTTCCATTGAACAAAATAGATTAGTTCAGGAGCTTATCGTGCAATTTCGCCAAAAGGGAATACTTAATAACAATACTTCTGTCTTTTTCTGAAAAAGTGTACATATGATTTAACTTTGCAAACAAAATGGACCCATCTACATCGGAAGGTAGTAAATCTAATACTGTATTAACTATCAGTGATGGCACACGGTAGATTGGATGGCTTATCTACAAACCTCAGTTTGAGGTGGTGACTTACAAGATTTCAAGGGCCATGGTTGGATCTCAAGGAAAAAAAAAACCTTTGAAACCTGTATCAAGATGAGATCTTCAACAAAACTCATTCTTCCAACTCCTTGAGAAAATCTACATTATCGACAAACACCTACAAGAAGGGAATAAATGAATCAGTGAGTAATCAACGCAGATTCTATATGAAAACAGAGAAATGGCATAGAAAAACATATTTCTTGCATTTATTTCCACATAATTTTTTTGCAGGGATCTCTATTCATTAAGGGAGACATACCTAGTGAAAGCCATCACTTCGGTGAAAATCATTTTGGTTTGAACACCAAATTAACGTAAAAAGTTCCCGAAATAATTTGAAGATAGTTCTTAATTTAGCAAACATACAATTAAAATAAAAGATCAAAATCAATTTGCGTTGGGAGAAACGGAAAAAAGGAATCACTGACAACCTAATAGTAAATGAAAAGAGAAGAAAACGACAAAGACAATTTCTCGTTTTCGTTTGTCCTAACTTGTTTTGAGTTTAAACATGAAATTTTAAAAAGGTTGATGCGGTATTCCATAGACACCTCAATTTTTTGTTAGCAATTTTTAATGTCGATTAGGTGCTCAAAATAAAATGGATTTCAAGTATTCACCATATATGCCCCTATTCTGTATTCTGAGCTACATCATAACTTAGTACATCACAAAATATATTTCTAGTACTTGTGTTTGGCACAGGTATTCTTAGCTCTAGAAATTTATGGAGCTAGAACTCTGGATACATTAAGAGTGTTTAGATGGGGTCATCTTATTTACATTTTAGACTAAAAATATAAACTTAATTCACTTTATTTTAGCCTACAAGCTCTAGATCTGAGGTGGAGCTGAGATCTGAAACTCTGCCAAACAGGGCCTTAATATTTTTGAAACGAAAAGAAATCCCAAGTGGGGCTTCAATGAAGAGATGCACCTTCATATACAAATGTACATTAATTTAAAATCTACTTCAATCAATAACAAGGAAAAACACAATGTGTATGTTATCATAATACTGTATACAGAGTTGAATAGTTGACATTTGTACAAAATTCCTAAACACTTCAATTTCGAATACCCAGTCTAGTATCCACAGCAAGGAACATGAATATCTTTTAAATATGCAACTTTTTGACAGAAACATGCTTAGTAGGTTCATCTGTACTGCGAAAAGAAATTAAGATGCTGAACTTCATATTAAGTTGTTTACATTGCAACAGACATGCAAATTTGCACCTTAAACAAACCATATTCCAAAATATCACAATAGCATATAATCATTAACAGTGAACATAGTCGAGACAACCAGCAGGCTGAATACTTCTTGTCACATTCTAGGTTACGACCTGGGGTTGGATTTTGAACCCAAGGTAATTCAGAGTCAATGAAAAGGTGATTCGGTCCAAGTTACTGAGAATTTCACATTATTTTAAGCAACTCTCATGCTTTTCTTTGGCACTAATACAATATTATGTAATATATATATTCTCGAGTGACAATATTTGTAGTTGCTCATTCATTTTTCTTTATCCTGTTTTTAATGTTAACAGGACAAAGGTACTATTTATTTTGTACTGGTTTCTACTAGGAAATGGTCAGAACCAGAAAAAGCCAGGAACAAAGAACCTCTCATAGCAGCTACAAATCCCTCCAACACACAAAAATAAAGAGAGAATTATGACACTAAAACAATAAGAAATAACACATACTGTTTTCCAGCCATCTGGATCTGTGCAAGCAGTTATCTTGGTATTAATGCCAGGTAATGGACCAGGTTCACGAGTTATTTGTCCACCATTTAGCCTAATCACTTCCGCAGTCTTGTAGACATCATCTGTACTAATAGCAACCTGGAAGAATAAAAATAATCAACCTCCACAAGTGTAACATAAATAAGAGGTATGAGCTAACAACAGAACAGCATTTGTATTACGACCATTGTACAGAAAAGCAGTTTCAGATTTTGAACTATGAAATAGAATATACCTGTGCATAAGCATTTCCTTTGTCGTATTCCTTGACCCCATAATTGTAGGTCAACTCCAATACAGCATTTTTGTCTTCAGGCCCATATCCCATCATGGCAATGGTATACTAAAGGAAAAAAGGTACAATTTGAGTTTTCTTTTCATGTGGATGCCATCAAATCACCAAAGGAATGAGAATATGCAAATTTGGTTGCAAAATATTAAGATGGAGCTTTAATCTTTTAACTGTAAGTCTGTAACCAACATGATGATAATTGGGATGTCACCAACATGAAGATAATTGGGAACAAATGAAAATGTAATAGTGAAAACCAGTGACAGGTAGTACCAAAAGTTTGTAAGTCATTGTTCATAGGTTGTACTTTGTAGTCTTGACTTTAGTTATAGAGGCATCATTTTTTATATGAATAAAACCAAGCAACTACTTTTGTGGTTGCTGACTGTTGGACTTGGCATTGTAAATCATTTCACTCTTTTCAATAAAAACATTCGATCCTAGAAAAAAGGAAATCTGAAACCTTCTTCACTAGTTAGTGGTGTCACTCAGCAAAACAAGCACATACCAGGCAACACAAAATAAAGTCAACAAGTACTGGGATTGCAGTTTTGCCTAAGGTAGATTTATTAGTTCTTTTGGTAGTAACCTCTTATTATAACTTGAGTAAATTCGCAAAAACTACAAATTTAATGTCAAATCTATGATAAAACTACAGATTCAATGTCAAATCTATGACAAAACTACAGATTTAAGCAACATTTTCGCAGAAATACAGATTTTGCGTGGAAGTGTCTCACAAAATCTAGAGGTTTAAGGGTTGTTGTGAAATTCTAAAGGCTCTGGACGCTTGGATCCATGTGTCAGCATCACAAAGGAGCCTTGCACGCCCGTTTTATTGCCAGATCAGCCGCCACTAGATGGTAGCTTGCATTTCACATTGAGGTGGGCCCCACCATTATGTAACAATAGTGTGGCTGAAACCTCAAAACCTGTAATTCTGTGAAACGTCTGCTCCTTAAATCTGTAGTTCTGCAAAATTGTTGATTAAACCTATAGTTCTGCGAAATTGTTGATTAAACCTGTAGTTATGTGAAATTTACTTATAACTTTGATACCAATTGTGACAAAGAAGTAAATATTTTTTTCCAAGTTTAAGAACATGAGACTTGAGAGTCAAATAATAAATGCAATCGTTGAGACAAACACAGCAAAATACAATCCTGATCGCGGGTACAACCTCAAGCTTGAGATATTGGATAACCTACTGTCACGGCCGGGGAAATCGGTGGAAGCACAACTGCTGTCTCGCACGGATGAAGGGAGGCGGCTGCTCTCCAATCGCCCGTGCAGATCAGGAAGGGAAAACCCTAATATTGCTTGCCTTATTTCATACAATTCCTGCCTTTTTATAGCCAGGCTAAGGCTGCACAACTTATTTAAGGAAACTAAGATATACTTGGTATTGTAGGAGACTATTATAAGAACTACTTATCCGACTCGGTCTTGGAGTCCTATCATGCCGGGACATGATTAAGGCTGGTCCGGCATGGCCTTGGACTGCCAACTGCGGCGGCTAAAGACTACTCCAAACCGGTCATCTGTGACACCTACTTTATGCACAAGTACGAGAAAAATTCAATAGCACATGCTTGAAACTAGAAGATACTATAACCATCAAAGATCTGTTTCATTTTCTAAAAATATAAGACACAATGTAGTCCAACTGCCCAAGTATTAAATGCCTTTCACAATAGTATCAGTCACTATCAACCATTTCATGCACCACGGGATAGTCAGAGAACACATGTGGAACTTGTTATCATCTCAAATTTATCAACAACTCTGAACCAAGTGTACAAAAGGAAATTCATAGAATAAGTAAAATAGGTCAACCAAGCTTTTGAAGTGTTGTAAATTATATAGCCAGAGTGCCAGATATGGGACAGAAAAATTAGTACCTACATTAATATGTTTTTTGTTCCATTTGAAGTAGTAGTGCATGTTGTGTATTCCAGTCTCATGTTATAGCAAGCATCACATGAAAACCTTAGCAAATGGAAGTTATGAGGTGCATCAATGGGATGCTTTTGAAAAGTACCAACCTTGTACTGAGGATTGTCTCTCTTGCGCAGAAGTTCCATGCCAAACGCCTTATTATAAAAATTATGTCACAAATTAGTAACTCATTGGAAAATTTGGAAAGGAGAAAACTTTACCAATCCCAGTTCAAACAAAATTACCTTCTCATAGAAATTTATAGCACGATCAAGATCTCCCACTCGAAGCATTACCTGGCATAAAGGCTCAGGTGTAGGCCCTCTTTCTATAAGCTCAAATTTGTAACCATCAGGATCTTCAATAAAGGCGATTACTGATTTCCCACCTTTTACTGGACCTGGTTCCCTTGTTACTGTTCCTCCCTTGGCTTTAATAAGATCCACTGTTTTTGCAACCTACAATTCTCTAGCAATGAAGCTTAATATTCTAGCCAGCTCCCCTTTGCAGAAAGAATATTTCAGACAGCTAATATTCATGTATGCAAAGGTACAATACTAAATTTAAATCATCAAACATATTGCTATTCGATAACATGTTCAAAATTTTAGCCATAATCTGGTGCATACAGATATAGTAATGATTTTAATAATTGGAAACAATGACTAGATTTATGTATTGAAGTGTAACATTATGATATGGATGTTTCATAAATGTCTTATAAGTTGCGTAGAAGAGATTTTGCATCTAGACATGTGGACTGTGCATACTATATGAACATCTTATAGTGTTATTAATAAGATTAAATTTCATAAAACTATAGGTTACTTTTGTACAAACTGTCAGAAAACTAAAAGTTTTAGCTTCTATTTCACAAAGCTACGGATGTTAGTAGAACGTGTAACACAAAACTTCAGGTTTTATAATTGACCGTTTCTTGTAACAGTCTGACAGTGTGGATCCACATAGTAGACTCAGGTGCAAGTGAAACAAGAGATGAGAGTGCATGAGGCTACCATGTGGGCCCACACTATCAGACCAATTACAAGAAACAGTCAATTCTAAAATATGTAGTTTTGTGACACAAGTTTTCCTAAAATCTAGTTTTCTAAAATAGGAGCTAAACCCTATAGTTTTCTGATAGTTTTTACAAGAAATTTGTAGTTTTGTGAAATTTAATCTATTATTAATGAAGGGAAGATTATACTCCCTCTATGATTTTGACAGAAAACGAGACTAAACCATGAGATAAATATTTAACATGTCATAGATTTGACTGTAACCAAGACAACCATCTAAGAGTTCTACAAATTAATTGGTAGCTTACAACAGACTTTTCTTATGTCATCACCTTGGAAGAAAACAAAGGTATTCTAATCCATTCTACAGGGCATGCGATCGAGAACAATCCTGCCAAAATGCTGTATGCTAAAAAAATAAAAATTTTGCACTGTTCCTTTTACAAGGTTCAAGGGCCATTTGGACTTAAAAAGTTCAAGCCACATTCCCTGGCTTAAGGTCGTATGGAGCTTATGAGAACACCCTAAGGAAGTTTATGTTAGTTGTGTTGTGGGCAACAAAATATATGGGGAAAAGAAGTCATGTTAAATAACATCGCTGAGAGAAATCTATGTTATGTCTGGATGAGTTTGAGATCACTGAGAGAAATCTATATTATGTTATGCCTGGATGGGTTTGAGTCTACACATAAAACTCATAAACCAATGGGAGGTAGCTAGATATTTCTTAGACAAATGGGGCTTAAATTTATCTGGACAGCCGGAACCAAAACAGTTCGCATTTGGTGCTTGGAGCTTTTAGTGGCTTTAAACTTAAGCTCAATCCTGTCCAAGCAAGTTCTAAATGAAATATTCATACGCAATTACCTCATGCCCAACTAAAGAAAGCGGCAACTATTGACACAATGCTGAATTTCTACAACAAAAACAAAGAACCAAGATAAGAAATAGAATCTTACATCCTCAACGGCAATCCCAAAATGACCAAAACCAGTCCCGATATCATAACTTTCCACACCATAATCTGCCAATAAATGTATGGCAGGGGTTTCACATGTTAATACAATACAGAAAGTACATTTTCTGAAGGTTAAAGATATAACAAAGGCTTTTTGACCCAAGAAGCTTACTGTAAGTGAGCTCCACAACAAAATGCGAGTCCTCAGGCCCGTATCCCAGAAAAGCATTGGTATACCTCTCCTCCGGGATGTCCCGCTTCCGCAGCAACTTCATCCCCAAGCACTCCGTGTAAAATCTGCGGGACAGCAATCCCATCCAAAATTGACGAAAACATAGCGGCCAGAGCAATTCACAGCAAATGCGAGGGGAGTTGTTCTACTTGATCGTCTTGTCGAGATCGCCAACGCGGTAGACGACGTGGAGGAGGCGCCTCCGGTCCTTTTTGACCCACTCCATCGCTTCCTCCTGGCCGATCACCGTGCCCGCCTGCGCCGCCAACCAGCCCGCCTCCGGGCCGGCGCTCAGCCCCCTCCTCGCCAGCCTCGCCGGCGCCCTGACCCCAAATCTTCGCCCGAACAGAGCCTCACGCCGCGCGACTACAACAAACCAAAACAGCGAGAAACCCGAACCCAAGAAACGTCACGAGAAGGCCCGACCAAAGATCGATAGCCGGCGAGGGAGAGAAGGAGATGGCGGGGTGAGTTCTGTACCGGAGAAGACGGGGAGGCGAAGGCGGGAGGCGGCGACGTGGATGGAGGAGGCGGAGGCGGCAGCGGCGATGGGGAGGGGGAGGAGGAGGCGAGCCATCGAGAGGGGGGAGGAGGGATTTGGCGAGAGGGAGGAGAGCAGGGGAGAGCCGAGACGAGACGAGAGGCCGCCCGCTCTATCCTTCCTGGCTGTGCTGCCGTCCGGGTCGCAGTTTGGATCTGTCCGGGCTGTCAGTGGGGCTGACAAGTGGGGCGGCGTAGGGAAAGGTTAGGCTGTTATATTTGGTTTTTCAGGTTTTTGGCGTCAGCTGTCTGGTTTTCTGCGGTTGATTTTATGTGACGTTGATGTATAGTTTTAATCAAATGTCCCTTTCATTAATAATATTTTAAAAATAACCTCAACCTAAAATCACTTATAAAAATGACCCCATCTTTAACATCGTGGTAAATCAATCTTACCACATCAGGTAAAACCTGTTATAAGAAAAGGAAAGTTAACCGTATTCGGTTAGAACTTTATCTCTTAATTATGTCGGCGAATCTAAACTTCTCATTTCTCCTACTATATATATTGGGTATTCCTCGTTGTATTCAATCAACCTAATAAAACGAGAGAGTTCCACCTCTATATTGTGTGTTCATTATTCTTACTCTTGTGATTGCGACGACGAATTGTGCGATTGATCACGAGTGAATGACTACGTTTATAACACGTTATCAGCACGACGCTCTACAATGGCCATCGATTGTGATCGTTTGCCTATAACAATTTACATGACATCGAAATCACCCTGCTACGCGCGATCATCTTACGCCAAGCCCTACGTAAGTTCAACCTACGCCGGTTGATCACAAATGAACAGTCTATATAATCCTGCAGATTATTCTTTTCTCTACACCTCAAATTAGGGATTTGATCTAATCTAATGTGATTAGGATATGCTGTTCATCACAAATAAATAAATAAATAAATATAAAAATTGCCCATAGTTGGGCCCCTCGCCATCTGCGCTTGTAGACCCACCGGTGACCGGCTGCTGCGCTCGGCCGTGCCGCTGCCGAATCCGTCGGGCCCGAAGCCGTGCCGCCGGATCCGCGGGGCCCAAAGCCGTGCCGCCGCTGAGCCTGCTGCGCCCAAAGTCGCGCCCGAAGCCGTGCCCGGCCGCGCCGCCACCAACCCACTGGGCCCGAAGCCGTGCTGCTGGATCCGCCGGGCCTGAAGCCGTGCCGCCAAATTCGCCGGGCCAGAAGTCGTGCCGCCACCGAGCCTACCGCTCCCGGCTACGCCGACGCCGGACCTGCCAAGCCCGAAGCCGTGCCGCCGGATCCGCCGGTCCTGAAGGTGTGTCGTCGCTACACCTGCCACGCCCGAGGCCGTGCCCGACCACACCGCTGCCGGACCCAACGCGCCCGAAGCCGAGCCCGCCATGCCTGAAGTCGCACCCGACCATGCCGCCGTCGAGCCCGCCACCCTTGCGCTGCGCCACCAGTTGCGCGAGCTCCGCCCAGCCGCGGCGTGGGTTTCTCCCGATCGCCGCCCAGCTCCACCCAGCTGTCGTGTGGGCTCCACCCGACTGCCACGTGGGTTCTGCCCGGCCACCACCCGGCTCCGCCTTGCTCGTGTCACGCGAGCTCCGCCCGACTTCACCCCATTAACGCCCTCGATTTCGCCCGCTGGCCAATAGCCTCGCGTCTGTGCCCGATGGCCAGTAGCCTCGCGCCTGTGCCCGATGACTGGCAGCCTCATGCCTACCCACGCCAGAAGGCTGTGCTGCTTCTCGGGAAGAAAAAAAGGCATGGTGGTAGCTAACCCTAGCCGCCAGGTAATATGCCCCATAATGGGCCGTTGGTTGATGGGCTGAAGCCCATCATCACAGCTCTTGAGCTTCGTGGCCCCCTTTTTTATTCTTTTAGCAAATTCGAGAGTAAAATCAGAAAAGAGGTAATATATGCTGAAAATTGACATTAAAATCCTTGAAATTAGTTTTTCTAGATTATAGGCTTGCGTAAAATTTGCAAAATTGATATTTAGCACACTTTGGAAGTTCTATGCTATGGGTTATTTTTCTAGCATTATGTTATGTGCTGAAATTTATTTCTGTTTTTAAGTAATTCTGAAAATTGCTTAGTAATTGACATAAAATGTTAGAAAATTACGAAAAAATATGTATGACCTATTTCTTTATGTCACATTGCTAGATTAATTTTCTTAGCATGTTTTTTTCATGTTTATATGTTCTGAACATATTATTTCTTTTTATTCAGTAATTTTGAAAATTACTTGGTAATTAACAAAAAACATGAAAAATGATAGAAAAAAATATGGAAAATTTTAGATTGCATAGTATGATTTTAATGTCTTTGGATTAATTTTCTTAGTATTATTCCATTATTATTTCATGTTGAAGTTATTTTTCTGTTAATCGGTAATTCCGAAAATTGCTTAATGATTAGCAGAAAAGTATAAAAAAAATTGCTAGGAAAATTTCATAGAACATATTGAAAGCTCCATATCTCTGGATTTATTATGCTAGCATAATTCCATATTGATGTATGTTGAAATTTATTTTCGTGTTACATGGTAATTCTGAAAATTGCTAAATAATTAGCAGAAAGCCATAAAAATTGCTAGGAAAATTCTGAAAAATTTTAGATAATTATCTACTTAATAGATATAGACCAAGCTTTACTGATTGAAGAGTGAGCATTCAATGTAATATTTTTACTAGTAGTAAAAGTCATTTTGCATAATAGAAATAGGATATGTTGGACATCGCAAAGAAGGAACTTATCAAACTTGCCCTGAGTGGCAACAATTATTTACCTTACCTGGGCAATGAATTCTAAGATTAATCTGATAGCTTGATCTTTTGGAGCTACTATTTTTCCAACCTAAAGCCGGTAGCCCTGCTCTTCCCGAAGCCGCCAGATATACAGCTTTGCACCTCCTGAGGGACCATCTCCATGTGGACCTAGAGGCCAAATAGTTGATGGAAGATGACTAGCTGGTACTTTTGAATTCCCTGAAGGAAAATATATAACCAGTAAATGATGGGGACGGGGTTGTCCGAACTTCCGTCAAAGTGGAGGATAAGTCGATTAGGGCGGCGAGACACACGATCCGGCTTCTTGATCGCACGATCAAAACCCCGCAATCGCAGCACCACGCGCCCTCTGGTTATCAACCGTGCGCTGCCGGTTGACCTCGCCCGAAGGCTAATCCTCGCCAATGAATCGAGAACACAAGCAAGAACAAGAAAGATGCAACTGAATTTGCAATTGAGGATGAAGCTCACGAGTTGGGGTCTCACAAACCGATGAACGGCGACATCGTTCAAAGACGAATTAATCTAAGCAAAACCCAAATCAAACCCTAGCGGCGGCTACTGGATATAAAGGCTAGGGACGTCCTAGAAACCCTAGACGCGTCCGTGATGGACTCCAACACGATACATGGGCCAAGGGCCCAAATTGGTGACGCAAGCACCTGGGACAGATTCTATCCGCCAACTTGCAACGTGAATTCCGTCGACTCCGAAGTCCAAATGACCTGAAACCAGTGCCATTGGAAAGGTTATCTCCTTAGCTTTCGAGGCATATATGGATCATCAAAATCGGAGCCCGTTTGTGGCCTGGGCGACGATTTTAGTGAACGCTGCTCCTGGTGGCCGAGGTAGTCGACTCGAGACGAATTAGACCTCCAACTTGAATTGGACGCCCTCCTTGCCTCCCTCCTGGCCCTTGCTGGTTCCCAAGGCCTTCATGATCCTCTCCAAAGTTCCTAAGTACAATATAATCAATAATATCATTAGGTAGCATACCATTCTCACAAGTATCAAGACAGCACTTAGGAACGAGCTCACTGTTGATTCAATTGCCGTGCTCGTGCTCTTGTGATGGGTCCTTGCATCACAACTGGAGGAGTCTCGGGCGATGCATTGGAGTGATGTCCTCATCATCCTCCCCTCTTGAAGTGGAGTCGTCCTCGACTCAAGCTCATCTTCTTCTCCCATGAACGGTTTCAAATCTGCAATGTTAAATGTGGGACTAACCCCAAATTCGAAGCGGCAACTCAAGTTTATATGCATTATCATTTATTTTCTCAAGTATCTTGAAAGGACCATCAGCTCTAGGCATTAATTTAGACTTTCTCAATTCGAAAACGATCCTTTCGCAAGTGTAACCATACTAAATCACCCGGTTCAAGTTTTACTTCCTTTCTACCTTTACTTCCCTTGATCCTATACCTTTCATTCATCATTTCAATATTTTCTCTAGTCTTTTCATACAATTTCAGAATAAATTCAGCACGTTCCTTAGCATCATGATTAACTCGCTCACTAGTAGGTAAAGGTAATAGATCAATAGGAGCACGGGATTGAAGCCATACACTACCGAAAAGGACTTACCTTGGTGGTGGAGTGTACCGCCCTATTATAAGCGAACTCAACATGCGGCAAACACTCTTCCCACATCTTCAAATTCTTCTTCGTAACAGTCCTCAACATAGTAGATAATGTACGATTTACTACCTCGGTTTGGCCATCGGTTTGGGGATGACATGTTGTTGAAAACAAAGAGCTTGGTCCCCAATTTATTCCATAGAGTTCTCCAAAAGTGGCTCAAAAACTTGGCATCACGATCTGAAACAATAGTAGAAGGCATACCATGCAAGTTTAACGATTTCTTGAAAGAAAAGGTTAGCAACATTAACAAAGATCGTCGCTCTTATGACAAGGAATAAAGTGAGCCATCTTAGAAAATCTATCAACCACCACAAAAATACTATCCCTCCCCTCTTGGTCCTAGGCGGTCCTAAAACAAAGTCCATAGATATATCCTCCCATGGAGTGCTAGGAACAGGAAGAGGCATATATAAACCATGTGGATTCAATCGTGACTTAGCCTTTTGACATGTAGTGCAGCGGGATACAAACCTCTCAATGTCTCGCCTCATCTTCGCCAAAAGAAGTGAGCGGACAGCACACCTCCGCCTTCTTGGCACCAAAATGACCCATCAAACCTCCTCCATGAGCCTCCTCAGATCAAAAAGAAAACGAACGGAACCAACTGGAATGCATAGGCGGTTAGCTCTAAACACAAATCCATCATTTATCACATATTTGTTCCATGTTCTTCCCTCTTTGCAATGCAAAGAAGACATCTTTAAAATCATCATCATTGACATATTGTTCTTTAATTGATTCCAATCCAAATATTCGACAATCAAGTTGGGACAACATGGTATATCTCCTAGACAAGGCATCAGCAATCACATTATCCTTCCCTTTCTTGTGTTTGATAACATAAGGAAAAGATTCAATAAATTCAACCCATTTAGCATGTCTACGATTGAGTTTCACTTGACTGCGAATATGTTTCAGTGACTCATGATCGGAATGAATAACAAATTCTTTGGGCCAAAGATAATGTTGCCACGTTTCTAAAGATCGCACAAGAGCATACAATTCTTTATCATACGTGGAATAATTCAAAACAGGACCACTCAATTTTTCGCTAAAATAAGCAACAGGTTTTCTATCTTGCATCAAAACACCACCAATTCCAATCCCACTAGCATCACATTCAAGCTCAAAGGTCTTATCAAAATCGTGAAGTTGGAGTAAAGGTGCATTAGTAAGCTTATCTTTCAAAAGGTTGAAGGCATTCTCCTGCTTGCCCCCAATGGAAAACAACTCCTTCTTCGTCAACTCATTCAATGGGGCTGCAATGGTGCTGAAATCCTTCACAAAGCGGCGGTAAAATCCGCAAGTCCATGGAAACTCCGCGACTTGTGAAATCGCCGTGGCGTTGGCCAACTCTTAATCGCGTGCACCTTGGCTTCATCCACCTCAATTCCTCATGAGTCACAACATAGCTAAGAAACGATACTGTTCGTGCAAAAGTGCACTTCTCGAGGTTACCAAATAAACGTGCAAAGACGCAAAGCATCAAAAACAACACGTAGATGATCAAGATGTTCATGTAATGACTTGTCTGTAAATCAATATATCATCAAAATAAACCACCATAAATTTTCCAATGAAAGCTCAGAAACCTCGCTCATTAAGCGCATGAAAGTGCTAGGTGCATTAGTTAACCCAAAAGGCATGACTAACCACTCATACAATCCAAACTTGGTTTTAAAAGCTGTTTTCCATTCATCTCCCAATTTCATTCTTATTTGGTGGTATCCACTACGCAAGTCAACCTTAGAAAAAATTATAGAACCACTTAACTCATCAAGCATGTCGTCTAACCTAGGAATAGGATGACGATACCTTACTGTGATATTGTTAATGGCTCTACAATCTACGTACATGCGCCAACTGCCATCTTTCTTAGGAACCAAAAGAATAGGAACAGCACAAGGACTAAGGCTCTCACGACATACCCGCGATCCAAAAGATCTTGGACTTGGCGCTGAATCTACTTAGTCTCCTCGGGTTGGTCCTATAAGCATTTCGGTTTGGCAAACTCGCTCCTGTATCAAATCAATTTGGTGCTCAATCCTCGTATGGGTGGGAGTCACGGAGGTATCTCAAAGCAGAAAAACATCCGCATACTCCCGCCAAAGGTTAGTGACAGCAGGAGGCAAAGTACTGGGCATATCATCCAATGAAAACAAAGCATCTTTGCATATCAAAGCATAGCACAAAGCATCATCACTAATGGCAGCAAGATCAGATTTTGTAGCAAGTAAGACGGGATTCCTCAATTTAATTTGGTTGGCTACATGCTGAATTTCAGATTTTTCATCAATGGGTTTCTTGTCATTAGCAATCCGCTCCCTATCAGATTTAACAATTTCAATGGGGTCAAAGGTAGAAGTGTAATTTTCTTTCCTTATGCATAAAAGTGTATTTATTACTTCTACCGTGGTGAAGTGCATCATGTCATATTCCCATAGGCGACCCAATAAAAGAGAGCAAGCTTGCATCGAACCACATCACAATCAGCAAAATCGAATAGGAACCAATGGAAAAATGAACCCGAACTGTTTGTGTTACCTTAGCTTTGTTGGAATCATTCACCATCGAATGTGGTATGGATGTGGGCGAAGCGTGTGGTCAAGCCAAGCTTCTTGACCAAATCAGTACTCACCAAGTTGTTGCACCGCCGAGTCAATGATCACGCAGCGCTCGTCGGTTGTTGTTGACGAAGAAAATCTGGAACAAGTTGTGGCGTCGCTGCTGCTCGGCTTGCTCCATTTGTGCGCTAAGGACACGCCTGGACAATGATGGACTGTCAGACGCAAAGAAGATCCTCGGCGCCAAAGGTGGCTTCATCATCAACCTCATCGCCGCCCACCCCGGTGTCGCCGATCTCATCCTCAACATCGGAGGCATCGATGTAACCTCCGTCGTCGGTGGCGATGTATGCCCGCTGGCTAGGGCATTCTCTCTTGACGTGGCCAATCCCTTGGCACTTATGGCAGCGAATTCTCGCCGATGTACGGCCTGTGGAAGCGACGGAGGAGCTCTTGGCGGTGTTGGCGGGCCGACTTGTTCTTGTCCCATGCACGAAGCGGGCGGTGCCGTCGCGTTGCCGGTCGTGTGTGCTCGAAGGTGGCGGTGCAGCTGGTCGAAGGTGGAAGAAGGCACCGCTTCGCTTGTCCCATAGTCGTCGGGCGTGAAGGTGCCGCCGCATTGCTCTCGCTCTTGGAATGGCGCCCCGCAATTCCTTCTCTCGCTAACATAGCAAGTTGAAACAAGCGATTGACAGTTGTATATTCTTTATAATCAACAATATCCTGAATTTCGGACGCAACCCACCGTAAAACGCGCAATTTTATCCTCGTGTTCCTCTACTACCCCACAACGTAACATACCCTTTTGAAGCTCTTGGTAATATTCACGAACACAGTCATACTACCTTGATCTAATCGTTGCAATCTCTTGCGATATCACGTTGGTAGGAAGGAGGAACAAATCTATTACGATAGCATCTTTTAATCTCGCCCAAGAATCAGGTTGTAAGCGGGCATTTACTAGTTCATTCCACCGATTATAGCAAAATCTTTAAATTCACTAGTGGCTTGTCTAACCCTATGAATCTCGAACTAGATGGGAATTAAATTTTTGCTCGATCGTCATCTCCCAATCTAAGTAGGCATCAGCATCATAACCTCCAGAAAAGGAAGGGATGGTGAATTTGACCTTAGCGAAAGGATCATCATTGCGGTTCTGATTATTACCTCCCATACCATGATGGTTGCGGCGAAGACGGTCATGAAGACGGGCGTCTCGTTGAGCAGACGTTCCTCTGGCGCACGCTGTCGCTCATCTTCATCTTCCTCAAAATCACCATCCTCATCGTGGTCATTGTTGCTGTGGTTGGCGCCGTTGTTGACGGATGCACCTCCATCAATGGTCGCCGGAGGGCGCCGACCGGCATCCATCCTCTCGGTGAGGGTGGCAACTCGTCGATCGATGCTCTCAAGAGTCTTGTTCGTTGTCGTGGCATGCTCCTTGAACATCATTTTTATCTCGCCCAAAGATGGTCGACAACTCAATGAAGGACACATCATTGATGGTAACATCATCATCCTCGTTCTCGCCCTTCTTGCCACCGCCATGGTTAGCACGTAAAAGGACAGAGGGAAATACAAACACAAGTATTATGAGCCCTATGAACTACGAGGTGGGATCTCTCGCTCTCAAGCAATCTTACCAAGTTCTTACCGGTTCTTACCAACACGGCGAGGGACGGTGCAATCGGTGGTCGGTTCGTGACACCGTGAGGGCGTGATGAAGCGATTGCAAGGGTCAATAACTCGTGGCCGATCGAAGGATGTATTTGTGGAGCTGTAGGAAGGTTATATGTATGGAGTGGCACACAATTTAGTAACAGATAGTAACGCTGAATAAATGTCCAAAAGCACTTGCCCTAATTGCTGGTCTAAACACGTGGCCTTAGTCAGCTGCCGCAGAAAACAAGGAATATGTAGAGACAAGCAACAAGGCGTCAGAATATATGAACAGATATCAGCACCGCAGCAAAAACACTTCTATCAGGCACGGTAACAACACCTACCTGTGCTCCTTTTTTTTTTTTTTGCTCTCTGCTTCCTCTGCTCCTCTCACAATTTTTTTTTGTTCTATGCCTCTTTCACAAATTTTTTTTTTATTTT
Source organism: Guadua angustifolia (assembly GCA_036346375.1). NCBI lineage: Eukaryota > Viridiplantae > Streptophyta > Magnoliopsida > Poales > Poaceae > Guadua > Guadua angustifolia. Next base: position 1,156,993 of record CM070509.1, read on the forward strand.
TCTTTGATTTTTCTGATATTTTTCATAGGATCAGGAGCACAAAGGCAGATAGTACACAAATTTTCAGCCTGAACAGATATAAGATGAAACCGATATGAAATAAGAAGTGTTTTCCGAAAAGCGTGCTCAAACTTCTTGGCCGAGAACTCAATCTTCCAGAGGAATTTCGCAAAAATAATTTCGGCAAACCTGACAAAGTGGGGAGAATCGGATGTAAAATTTTCAGTAGATATCCGTGAAAAAATTCGCCTAATTCCGAGTCCGTATGCGAAAGTTATGGCCGCTTTTACGGAAGGACTCGAATCGTGGTTTTTCTAGCGGCACCTCTCCAAACTCAAGGGCGATGGAGTGGATATGGAACGCGATGATCTATGGTGGCAGCTCTGTGATGAGGGGTGACGATATGGCTAACAGGAGGTGGGGATTAGGATTTATGAAGGAGAAACCCTAACTCAACTAGGACTCGAACCGAGGAAAACCACAAAACAATCCGAATCCAACAAGGATTCAAATAGCGATTGGTGACCGGATCGGTGTAGGATACGGATGATGCAATGGAGATGAAACACAACTAAATTAAGACCACGATCTAAACCAGCAACACGACTTGACTATGGACACAAACTCAAGATTACGGATTCGAAACGAAATTGTGCAAAGGCTAGGCGTGGTTCTAGGTATGGTAGACTATGAACCGCAATTTTTTTTGGCTTTTTCGTGGACTATAGGACGAACACGTAACTAAATTAAACTACGGAAAAGGCGAACCTGACGGTAAACCTTGCTCGATACCACTTGATGGGGACGGGTTGCCCGAACTTCCGTCAGTGGAGGATAAGTCGATTAGGCGCGCGAGACACATACGATCCGGCTTGATCGCACGATCAAAACCCCGCAATCGCAGCACCACGCGTCCTTCGGTTATCAACGCGGCGCTGCCGGTTGACCTCGCCACGAAGGCTAATCCCGCCAATGAATCGAGAACACAAGCAAGAACAAGAAAGATGCAACTGAATTTGCAATTGAGGATGAAGCTCACGAGTTGGGGTCTCACAAACCGATGAACGGCGACACTGTTCAAAGACAGAATTAATCTAAGTAAAACCCAAATCAAACCCTAGCGGCGGCTACTGGATATAAAGGCTAGGGGACGTCCTAGAAACCCTAGACACGTCCGTGATGGACTCCAACACGATACATGGGCCAAGGGCCCAAATTGGTGACGCAGCACCCTGGGACAGATTCTATCCGCCAACTTGCAATGTGATTTCCCGTCGACTCCGAAGTCCAAATGACCTAAAACCAGTGCCATTGGAAAGGTTATCTCCTTAGCTTTCGAGGCATATGTGGATCATCAAAATCGGAGCCCGTTTGTGGCCTGGGCGATGATTTTAGTGAACGCTGCTCCTGGTGGCCGAGGTAGTCGACTCCGAGACGAATTAGACCTCCAACTTGAATTGGACGCCCTCCTTGCCTCCCTCCTGGCCCTTGCTGGTTCCCAAGGCCTTCATGATCCTCTCCAAAGTTCCTAAGTACAATATAATCAATAATATCATTAGGTAGCATACCATTCTCACAAGTATCAGCACGGGCACTTAGGAACGAGCTCACCTGTTGATTCAATTGCCGTGCTCGTGCTCTTGTGATGGGTCCTTGCATCACAACTAGAGGAGTCTCGGGCGTATGCATTGGAGTGATGTCCTCATCAGTAAAGATCCATCCTGTTGCTAAAAGCACAGCGTGAATGGATCCTCCTGTGCTTTCAGGATTCTAAAGACTGTGACAGCATACAATTTTTGTCATACACAAGTTTGTCACTGATCTATCATTATGTAATCAAAAAGTTTCTAATGCTAAAAGGATCGACAAGATATTATGCACCTTCCACCCCAATATAATGATACTGTTGTAATAGTATCGTCATGTCAAGTACCAGAAGTATTTTGAGCTTATATGCATTTTGCTAGAAGTAAAAAAACATGATGAACTCCTAGTGAAGAATCATCACGTAATTCCTAATGGGAGTCTTGTAGTGCCCGAAGCACATGCAAATGCTCAGTAGGTTAGCAATAGCTGTGGCCGCAGAAAGGGCCAATGGAATAAAGGGGATAAGGGAAGAGGCAATTCATAGTGGAAAAGTAAAGATAAAAAGCCAGGGACTTCCAGAAGTAAGGCTGCAAACCCTGAATAACCCTGATTTAGATATGAATGCATTAACCATTGGTCATGCAACTATTGCATCCTGAAGCATGTGGTAGACCTTTACACAAAATCCACTGGAAAAGTCAATAAGACCCGTGGTAAATAATGTTTAATCATATTTCACCGTTCAACCTATTGTTGACAGGAGTGCTGAGAAGTGTGATAATATGGTTCTTGAAATTGTAAAGTTCGAGTAGTTCCAGAACGACATATATGACTAATAAGAAGACTTGGATTAGTTTCCTAAGTATTCTTTCACTTTGCTAGTCGATGTCACATATTCCTTATAAATCTCTTTATCATTTTAGCCTAGTTTCTGAATGAACATTTGATCTATGAACCTGTTGAGTGATTATCATTCAAAATTAAATAAATTGATATTTTTTAGATATTTGTTTAATTTTGCTATGTTTGTTCTATATTTTATAATTTATTCCTAATGCAACAATTGTTTGATTGATAAATCATACTTTTAATATAGAACAAAGTATAATCCGATAGCAGAGGTGAAAATCTGTCTAGAAGACAATTGTACCACACTAAGTAAATTTAAAATATTATGACTATTGCTAGAAGTGATACTTTCGTAATTGTTATTGGAAGAATGTCATATTATACCCTGAGTCTAGTCGTGCTCCCTTAAGTTTTAAAGACATTGGTCTAAATTGTTTCCATATGAAGACAAAGAATGAGAATGGTACAAAATACCTACTCATGATTAAGTTTAATGGGTGTAATAAATGTATGGTTGAAAAACTTCATTCATTATCCTCCAAATTATACTATGCACATATAAAATCTGAAGTTTGTGTTGCGATGAAAACCTATAAATATTTAAGATCTAGCAGATCGACTAGGTTATCTTGAGTTGAATATTATGAGAAGAATAATTATAATTCTACTAGCCATAGTATAAAGACTTTCCTAGATCTGAAGTTTCTTTTGCCTTTGTTGTGCTAAATGAAAGCTCATACTTAGATCCTCTTACCTAAAAAGTTAGGGAGGCATCACTAAATTTCCTGGAGAAAATTCAAAGTGATATCTGTGGTCCTGTTCAACCCCTGTCGGGCCCCTTCTAAGAAGTTTTATGGTATTGATAGACGCTTCTACTTGATGGTCCTATGTAGGTCTTTTATCTACTAGGAACCATACTTCTACCAAAATTAATTGCCCAAATAATAAGTTACGATCCTACTTTTAGAAGAAAGTGAAGAATTGAGATGACGAACAAAGGGGGGTGAATGGTTGCAAAAAAATTTCCCACAAAATACTCCAACTAAGACCTCGAAAAGATTGCGCAAAACATATCGCGAAACACCCGAACAACTTGACAACTATGTGTACCCCTAACTTGCATGGATAAAAACCATGGAATATGTGGGGATTTTTTAGTCACAATCCTGGTTGTCAAGTATCCAAAACAAAAGGAATCAATTCAACTCTTGCTTTTAAAAAGGAGATTGAACTAAATCACAAAAGTCGCTTTTAGAAAAGCAAAAAACAGAATTTTTAGAAACTGTCCTCACTTTGAGCAGGTGGTTGGTGCTATGAGACACTGCGTCCTAAAGCACTTCACCAAATATCACCTCAAAAATCCATGTAGAAAAATCATCAAAAATCAAATAACACAAATTGTCAGGAACTTCGAGCAGAAAGTTTGGGGCTCGGTTTTCACCGCATGTCACCCAAACGGTCCAACCAGTGGACACTACACTTTTTTATAGATGAATATGAGAGTTCTACACCTTTTCCAATAAGAATCACATAAAAATAATTTTTATATATTTTTCTAAAAATCTAAAACTGACTACAGCACGAAAAACATGTTCTGGACAGAGATGCAACTAGATCTCTAGTCTATCTTAGAGTACAAAAGAGACATAAAACTATATGAATGCACTCAAAACATCTAAGATCAGCAACATTTATAAGGAGGGGAGGCAAATCCAAATTGCAAGAAAGTAAATTGTGTGAAAGTAAATTGCAAAAATTTAAATGCTGAATTTAAGACATAAAGTAAATGCGTAATGTAAATTCAAGCATGAATGAAAAGATTTGCATTTCTGGAAGGAGGAACTTTACAAAGCCTCACAACAAGGTGGGCAAAGCTCAAAGGAGTACAAATACCTCTATAACCTTCAAGGGGGGAGGTTACCCCTCCACCCCTATTTATACTACTCTTGGGCCACCTACCATCCTTGAATGAGTCCCTCAACCCTAGAGCACTCATCTAAGTGCTAGGATTAACCCACTCACATAGCCATGCAAGGGCTAACCCAAAACCCACACACATAACGGGTTTTCTTGCACGGTTTTCAAAGCATACTACCTAGACCCGCTAACCTATCAACTAGACCGCAATCCGATGGCCTTCCTTGATCCACGCGGTGTCTAGATAGCATCTCCTCCTTTCCTTATCTTCTTGGTTTGTCTGGACTCCGTCTCCGATCATCTTCCGGTGATCTCTCGACCGTCTGGACCTCCGACGCTCCTTGCCTAGTCCCGGTCATCCTCCGCCTCACCATGATCTTGTACTGTCGCCCTGCAATCATCAAAGACAAGGAAAAACCTTTCACATAGCAATGCTCACAAAGATATTCAATAATTATCCTAAAATCATTAATCAATCATAATTTCGCTCAAAGGTCAGGTGCTACCGCCCCTAGGCCGGTAACACTGGAAAAAGCAACCAACACTCAAATTGCTACAAATCGAAAATCCAATTGAAATCAAACTCAATTTCAAATTAAACCAAGCTCAAATCTCGTCAATTACTCATCACACACAAGGATAGACGTCCACATGGTCTTTCAAACTCCACCTTGATGAGTATATTGACAAACACATGAAAAGGCATAAAGTTTTGAGTTTGAATAAGAGAGAAGAAAGCAATTTAAATACAAAGACAAACTTGATCAAAGAAATGGAAAGCAAGAACATGACCAAGTTGATAACTAGAAATACATATGATTTATAAAAGATAGCAAAGATTTACAAAGATCATAAGAATTAAAATGAATCAAGATGTAAAATGATACCTTTTCTACGATTTCTCCCCCTTTTGGCAATAAAGACATCAAGATGGCATTTTCTTTTCTCCCCCTTTTTTGGTGTTTTTATGCAAGTAATGCAGCCTAAGAGAGTTTTGAAGATTATCCAAGTGACCAACAAGACAAGTTAGGACACCAAGCTAAGTTATGATAAAAATAAACTAAGCTAAGACTTGTCCAAGTGCAAATAAACATTTTGCTAGCAAGATTTAACTGAAACCATATTATTTTTAGCAAGATTGAACATGAGGAACAGTTGTCATTAGTTTCAAAACTAGAAGTAAAGCCATTCAAATGATCAAATAGAAAACCTGGAGTTCAACCTACTCAACACTTTGGGAAATCTAGAAGTTCATACAAGATCCTTGGAGCTTTTTTTTCATTGTATGCAAATTTTTCTTTGAATCTTTGAAAGATATAGCAGGGTGCAAATGTTTGATATTATTTACACTCTTTACCTACATATGTTTTTTTATTTGTATTTTTACAGCAATTGACTCAAGCCAAGTTCGATCATCTCAAGAAGAACTCTTAAAAGAATGATCTTGGACATACACAACACATTCCAAGTTCATCTCAAGTGCAATGAGAAGCCGTCTTGTGAATGTGAGGTGTTGAGTCTAATGTGCACAAAAAGAGTCAATTTTGCTTTACTTTCATTTTATCATTTTGATTGTTAAGCTAGTGAAGGACTCAAGTATGGATCAAACAAGATTAACCCAAGTTGCTATAGGGACTCTAGAGAATTCCAGAATTTCACAAATCATGGCAAATACACCTAGAGAAGGAACTTAGCAAGTAAACGCAACATGTTTTATGAAGTTTTTCTTTTAAAGCTCATTTTCTAATTTTTGCAAGCTTAGCAAAATAAATAAACTTAGACATGTCTAAGTTAGTAATTTTCTTTATAATATAGCATGATGTATAAAATGAAACAAGGATCATTTGAATAATAGACAAAGCTCATAAAATGAAAATCAAGTCTATATGCAATGTATGAGATAGATTCTTAAACTCTCCCTCAACATGTGATTCAATTTTAAGCACAAATCTGGTTCAAGTTGAGTTATTAGCAAGATTAAGCTCAAGAATGATATCAATTGAAGGATCCAAAATAACACGATCAAAAACCAAAAATACAGAAGAGAGAGAAGAAGATAAGAAACTCCAAACTAGGTAGCTATAGAGCAAAGAGAAGATAATAGAGAACATTATGGCTTAGACTCGCTCTCACCTTCTCCAATGACTGACATAGGGAAGCTGCCTCTAGATCCTACACTAAGGAGTGCACACAGACCCTGTCTACCTAGGGGCCTAACACCTGCTAGACTTATAAGACTGTGAGGGAACTCAACCTAGAGAGAAGAGAGTATAGCTAATTAAGTATAATAGCAACCTAAGCACAAGATAGAGAGGTCCATGCAAAAGCATACCAAAAGTCTAAGTGATGTGAACTCATAACTCTTAGCAATAAAACCCATAAGCACCCAAAGCAAAATAAAAGAAAGAAAAAACTGAAATAAAATATAATACATAATATACAGATCAGCTCCCCCTCACGAAAGGCCATAAGGGCACACGACCGAGCTTACTCCTCAAGACAACAAATCTAGATTTATCCAAAGGCTTGGTAAAGATATCGGCTAACTAGTGGTCACTCTCCACAAACTAGAGCACTATGTCTCCCTTCTCCACATGGTCTCTAAGGAAGTGATATCTAACATCAATGTACTTAGTCCGGGAATGTTGCATTGGGTTCTTTGCAATGCAGATAGCAGAAGTGTTATCACAGAAAAGTGGAACACTCTCTATCTCTAACCCAAAGTCCCGCAAGGTCGATCTCATCCAGAGCACCTAGCTACAGCAACTAGTTACAGCAACATACTCGGCCTCAGCGGTGGACTGTGCAACTCCGGACTGCTTCTTGGATGACCAAGAAATAAGAGAAGTGCCAATGAATTGGCAAGTGCCAAAAGTGCTCTTCCTATCTATCCTACAGCCAGTGAAGTTAGCATCAGAAAAGGCTCTAAGGAATAGACAAGAGGAAGAAGAGTACCAAATACCATAATCAATGGTAGCTTGAAGGTACCTGAAGATGCGCTTCACTGTCTACCGATGAGAGATGCGAGGAGAAGCCTGAAAGCGAGTGCATATACAAACGACAAAGTGTATGTCCGGCCGAGAGGTAGTAAGATACAAGAGGGAGCCAATCATGCTCCAGATTTTCTTTTGATCAGCAGGCTCACCATTCTCATCGGGCTTGAGGATAGTAGTGGTGGCCAAAGGAGTCATCATAGGCTTCCCATCAGACATATCAAACCGCCTCAGGAGGTCCCGAGTGTACTTACCTTGGTGCAGGAAAGTACTCTCCCGAGTCTGCTTAATTTGGAAGCCAAGAAAGTAGCTCAACTCACCCATCATACTCATCTCAAACTCTGTGTTCATCACCTCAGAAAACTGAGACACAAGAGAATGAGAAGAGCCACCAAAGATAATATCGTCCACATAAATTTGAACGAGAAGGAAATGAGAAACCTGATGTCTGATGAATAGAATTTTGTCTACTATACCTATTTTGAAGCCATGACTAAGAAGATAGGACTTAAGTCTCTCACACCATACTTTAGGGGCCTGCTTAAGTCCATACATGGCTTTGGAAAGTTTGTAGACATGGTTTGGATATTTGGGGTTCTCAAATCCTTGAAATTGCTTGACATAAATCTCTTCCTCAATAAAGCCATTGAGGAATACACTCTTTATATCCATTTGATAAAGCTTGAAGCCCTGGGTTGCAGAAAATGCAAGCAGGATCCTATTCGCCTCTAGTCTAGCTACAGGGGCAAAGGTCTCCTAAAAGTCAAGACCCTCAACCTGAGTAAAGCCTTGTGCAACTAGCCTAGCCTTGTTGCGAATGACAACCCCATCCTCACTCTGCTTGTTTTTTAACACCCACTTGGTTCCAATGACATTATGACCAGATGGGGGCTCTACAAGCTACCAGACTTTGTTCCTCTTAAAGTTTTTGTCGGCGTATTCCACCGGACAGGACCCCGTCAACAAACAGGGTTGACCGCTTCTGGGATGGAGGGTATGGTTCGGTAGAGGGAGTCTTCGTGGTGGGAGACCCTAATGGCTCTCGCACGGGGGATCCTGGGGATCAACAGATCAAATGGACACGGTGATGTACCCAGGTTTAGGCCCCCAGCACGGGTAATAGCCCTACGTCCTGCTAGATCTTCGTTGATGAAATGCGGAAGTGATTACACTGGTTCTTCTGGTTTTGGATCCATCGAGGAGAGCTCACCCTCCTTCCCCCATGCACCCGAGCTCCCTTATATAGACGGGGTTGGCTCGGGCAGGTGAGAAGGTGACGCTACGCTGATTTACAACTCATTAATTACACTCATCATTCCAACCTTACATCGGCCCATGACTCATTTATTACACCCGTCGCTGTAGCCTTGTCCTTCAGACTCCATTTAATGCCGCAGTGGCTTTGCCCGGTCCGCCCGGGATATGATGCTCCTGCAACGGGTTTGGTAAGAGGTGTCAGAGAGACGGGCTGTCGTCGTGTCGATAGCAGAATTCCTTACAATCAATGGCCCTAACACAGGGTGTCAGGGGAAGGAGGCTTCATGGCGAAGCCTTCTCCTTATTCCTTTGGTTACCTTCGCGGTCTGACAAGGGGGGCCCAAACGCCCACCGCTGCTTGCCAAGCCGCCATGGAGGCCAACGCCCGGCGGGCAGGGCATAACCGCCCACCTGCTCACCCGGTCACCACGCGGGCCGCTCGCCCGATGAGTAGGGCATGATCGCCCACCTGCTCGCAGGGGCCACGCGGTCTTCTCGCCCGGTGAGCAGGGCTTGATCGCACACCCGCCGCCAAAGCCGCCATGCGCCGCCGCTTCGCCCGAAAGCGAGGCATGATCGCCCACCGCCGCTAAAGGGGCCACACGGGCCGCTCGCCCGGCAAGCAGGGCGTGATCACCCACCTGCTCGCCAGGGGGCCATGTGGGACCACGCGGGCCGCTCACCTGACGAGCAGGGCGTGATCGCCCACCTGCTCGCCAGGCCGCCACGTGGGCTAGGCCACTTTTTGGGCCCATTGATTTGCGGCGGAGAGGGTACCCCGGGGCAAAGTACACTGGCAGTAGCCCCCGGGGCCGTCCAGGAACGCGCGCCAGTTCCTTTTTAGACCTCATTTAATGTCGGTGCGTTCCTAGATGGGCCCACCACTTTTGAGCACGCAACCATCTCGGTCCTCCCCACTTCCGCCGATTTTTCTTAGGACCCGAAACGTCGCGTCCTTTTGCCTGCTCGCGAACCGTCTACGTGGGGGGGCCTATATATATGCACCCCAAGAAGCAGTTCACGCTTTCTAATCTTCGCGCACTTTGCTCTTTTCCCTTTCATCTTCCTTTTTCAAAAAACTTTGCTTCTGCTCCAATGGCGCAACCTCTTCTTCCTTCCACCGTTGGCAAGGACAGGGTGGATCTGCTTTCCAAGATGGCGCCCGAAGGCTCCCTCCATCTCCGCCAGCGAACCCCCGCGCCAAGCTGTGAACCAAGGGAGATCATTACCCTCGCCTGGGGGCTTTTGGAGGGCCTGGTGCCGCCATTCTCTGAATTCTTCCTTACCGTTCTTGACTTCTACAAGATACATCATCTCCACCTCTCCCCCAACTCCATCATCATTCTCTCCATCTTCGCCTACCTCTGCGAGATGTTCATGGGGGTGATGCCCAACCTTCCTCTCTTCTGCTACATTTTTATCTACCGCAGCTCCCCTGACAGTGGGATCGCTGGGAGCTGCCACTTCTGTCTCCGCGACGGGTCGGCCCCTCGCTACATTCCCTTCCAGCCCAGATCCAACTCGAAGATGTGGCGAGCGACTGGCTCTACATTGGCAACGACAGCGGGGTCGACCTTCTCGGGGTGCCCTGCGCACGGGCGGAAGTCTGTGACAGCTGGAGTTTGCCCATCGAGGAGACGGCAGAGCTCCTGGCCATGGCGGCCTGCATCTACCAGTTGCGGGATGCCGGGTTGATCGGGGTGCTGGTGGTCCGGACTTCGTGGCTCGGAGGATTAGCCCCTCCTCGTCGTCGCCCGCATCGCATGGCAAGACACCGGGACGCATTTACATGACACACATGTACCCAGGCAGTAAGTTCTGTAGCCCTTCTTACGAATGTATATTCCCCTTCGTGGTCACCATCAACTAATGTCTTTGTCTTCTTTTTGCGCCAAGCGAGGGAAATCTGGATGGCCTCGCCATCTCAAGGTGGCTATCCGGGCTGCTCCCGCCAGTGCCGAGTAGCCTGGACCTTCCCGCCGGGGCCCGACCGCTCTGCGATCTGGAGTTCGTGGAGCGGCTTTGGATCATCAAGTCGTTCCCGGCGATGGACTCCACCGGTCCCCGTCTTCAGCCGCCGCTCCGCGGTCCCCTCAGTGATTAGGGACCGTGCCCGGCCGACGATCGAAGCGTGAGGCAACAACCGACAGCCGGACGCCTCGTCAAGGACCCACGAGGGTCGTGACGGGGCCAAGCTTTGCCGCCGCAAACTCGCGCTCCACCGAAGCGAGCTGAACAATGGCGTCCTCATCTAGGGCGACGACGTCCGCCGCCCCTCCTCCGGTGCCATCCTCAGCAACACCGACTCCGCCGGTACCAACTCCAGTGGCGCCGCATCCACCGGTGCTAACTCCAACTGCTGCTAGCGCCCGCCCCGGCGGGCTCACGGTTTCGGTGATCTCCTTTACCTTCAAGTCACCTTCAAGGGCGGCCCGCCAGGGCGCCCCGGCCGTGCAAACATCCGCAGCGCCAACGGACGCAGCGGGGACCTCTGCCCAGGGGCAACCTAGTGGCCTCAAAGCAGCCAGGATGGATGTCGCTGGCGCTGGCACTTCTACCCAGCCCGCTTCGGTTGTCCTCGCCGCCCGCCACCGGCCTGAGTGCTGCTAGCCGAGCTTGGCGAAGCGCTCACAGCCGTGAACGCCCTCCTTGCGGTAGCCACCCAGCGCGAAGCCCAGACGTCGCAACAAATGGTGGCGCTGCGTAGGGAGCTAGAGAGAAAGGATGCGCTGCCGACCCAGGAGAGGGCCACTTGGGCGACCCTGCTCACCTGGGCGCAGGAGGCCGAGGCAGCGCAAAGGCAGGCGGTAGAAGAGTAGCGTCGCGCACTGCACAACCTCGGTGTCATGCTCTGGCCGGCTTACCGGAGCATGGCGAGGGCCTTAGAGCCGCGGGAGTGGATCTTCGCAAGCCGCTCGAGCCCACAGCGATGCAGTACACCCACTGCATCACTCGGGTTGCCACAGCGCTCTCCGGCCTACCAGCCGCCATGGCCGCCCGCTCCGTCCAGGAAGGGTGGCAGGTCACCGTGGCCACCACGACCTTCGTGCTGGTGTGCTGCGCCAGCCGCGATGCCTCCTTCAACCCAATGCTCATCGCAGAAACGACATTGAGGGAGACGACGCCCAGGCACAGGTGCACGTGCACGAGGCCACGGAGCACGTCGCCGACATGATGGCGGTGGAGGGCCTGGACCTCGACGCGGTGGCAGCGGAGCCGGAGGATGAGGAGGACATTGGGCACATCCAAGTTGTCAACGACAACTGACAGCCCGGGCTGCTTCCTTCATTTTCTTTGTTTCGTTTTGTTCTTGTTTTTCTGTATGCCAAAACAATCTTAGTAATCGTAATGATGTTGGCATCTTCGGGTTTTACCTGTGCATGTTTGTTTGTTCGTGTTTTGATTGTGTTTGCTCAACTCAACCATTGGGTGTCCAGCCCCCAGCCTGGCCATAATGCAAACCTGAACACTTAGGTTAGGTCGATACTTAGGCGCTTTTTGGGAGTGATTACAAGCAGCTGCGATAACGCGAACAATGGTTATGCAAAACATGCAGGATGTAGATAAGCAAAGCCTTAAGTCTTTGCGCAAGGTTGTCACTGACTCCCGCCCTTTTGAAACTTATATCCTTATGATCTCTTGGAACCTGACCACAGCGTTGCACGACAAAGCAGCAGGCTCCCAGGAGCGATATTGGGCCAGCGGTGCTTGCGGTGACAGCCAGCAGTGCTTCGTGGAGCCAACCCGAGGTGTGCGAGCCGCGTTTGAGTCACTATGCCGCACTCGCACTCCTGGTCGCCCGTGCTTGCGACGCAAATGCTGGACATTTCCTTTTATCAATGAGGAGCCATCAGGTTATCAGGGCCAGCGACAATCATGCACAACCCGACCCAACAGGGTACAGACGCAAAAGATAAGTTGATAATGCTAAGGCGAGCAACTTATCTTGGTCATAGGCCACTGGGCGACCAGCCCCCAAGCTAGTCACGGGAGCCAACATCCAGCGAGCAGGGCATGGTCGCCCACCTGCTCGCCCGGCGGGTAGGGCATGATCGCCCACCTGCCCGCCATGCCCACACACGGGCTTACCGCCCGACGAGCAGGGCATGATTGCCCACCTGCTCGCCAGGTCGCCACGGGGCCATCTTGGATGTTCGAATTAGGCCAGTGCTCCAGCACTTCATCTGCGATTACACATAGCTACTGAAAACACAAGTAGGGTTACGTAAAGGATGCAGGAGATATATTGAAGAATGTGAGTTCTTGCGTGGGTATGTCATGGTCCTTTTCTTTGGAACTTAGGTCCTTGCGACTTGGAACCAGTATGGCGGCTTGGCGCAAAGAAGGCAAGAGTTCCGAGGAGTGGTATCGTTCTGCGGTGACGGACCAATGGTGTGCCATGGAGCCAACCCGAGGTGTGCGAGCCGCATTTGAGTCACCGTGCCGCACTCACGCTCCTGGTCGCATGTCCTCGCGCGATGCAAACGCCGGGTGTTACCGCACATCAACAATGAGCGGCCAAATCGCCGGAACCCATGACACCCCCGCGAAATATTACCCACCAGGGCACAAGCAAAGATGGTCTCGGAGGGATAAGAAGAGCCTGAAATATCAGGTCTAGCTCCTGGGCTAGCCTCATCAAAGGTCACGTCATAGGTCTTTCTGATTCTATTCGCATCACAACTCCATACCCTATAGCTACGAGAAGAAGTTGAGTAACCTAGAAAAATAACATCTGAAGAACGAGATTCAAACTTATCTATAGATTACCAGACTTCAAGAAAAAAACACTTGCAACCAAAAACATGAAAATGAGAAACACTAGGCTTTCGCCCATACCTCAACTCATAAAATGCGATGCAAATGTGCTCTCAAGAAAACACGATTGAAAACACGATAAGCAGTAGCTATAGCCTTAGCCCAAAACTTCCTAGGAGTATTGTATTCATCTAGCATCATCCTGGCCATCTCAACCAAGGTCATGTTCTTCCTTTCCACTACGCCATTTTGTTGAGGGGCATAGGGAGAAGAAAACTGATACTCTAAACCAAACTCCACACAGAAACTCTCAAAGTAGGATACTCTAAACCAGATAGCTCAGAATGCACTTGGGAGCTTAATAGAAACTCTCAAATCCCTCAAGTAGGACTTCTTGAACTCAATGACAAGCATACCATTATCAAGGTCCATATGTAAAAGCTATCCGTGCATTTGTCATCACTACTGTGACTAGAGGATGAGAATGCACTTCGGCTCGAGACCAAACTAAGCTTTAAATAGATAACCTACTAACAAAGCCTCCTATGGCGTATGAAGTGAGTACAACAAAAAATGTCCAGAAGAAACAAAAATTAGCCATCCTTTAGAAATCCCGCAAACTAGAGTATTCTATAAGCATTCTAAAGCTTACTCATCGAGAAATAGAAAGCAAATTATATTCATTACTTACTAAAGCAAAAATACCAAATATATTAGTGTCGAGGATCGCCAACCGCAAAAATGAGGTAGGGTCAATGAGAAATGGGACCACAACCGCTTTTGTTTCTATCAGGGAACGATACCTCTAGATGGAGGATTATCCCGGTTCGAGCCCCGAGAAGGTAATGTTTAAAAACGATGCTAAGTCTCATTCTTCAACAATGACAATGACTCGTCGGAGGGCCACGACATACCACTTACCTGACCTAGCCCCGAGGCTCGAGGTGAGTTCCAAGAACGGCTCGAGCCTCACCCCAGTCCTGGTTTGCAAGGTCTTGGCCGAGGTCGAGCGAGAAATGAACCCCAAAGAGACAACTTTTGATCTTCGGCGATACGGACGCCAACAAATGGTGGACACCGCAGCTGCTTCGAGTCCGCCGCCGTGCCTTAACTAATCTAAGACGTGGAGGACCCCGAGATCATTAGCTTGAAAACTTCGCGCTTTCCTCCCAACCTTCGCCCACTTCCATCCTCACCGACGCTTTTGCCATTGGACCGCTGGATCGTGATTCGTTGCCTGGCAGACCGAACCTCATCCCCGAGATGACGTAGATGTCCATATGTAAAAGCTATCAACCTGGTGCATCTATGCTTCCCAAGATCCCTAGTCGACTCTTGGTCCATGGTCGAGCGCCGGTTCTACCTCAAGAAGGGGGAGAACGGAGGTCATGACACGAGGGAGCCGCCACATCGAAGGTGGTGACCCCAGAGATCGAGGACCTCAACGCCGACGCAGGCCATCGCCGCCATCCACATTTGCGCCCACACGCCGCCTTACCGTCAGCGATCGCGAACGACTTTCATGAATCGGTGTCTCCCCACGAGGAGGTTACATCCTTTCTCCCAGATCAAGGGACGCGACGATTCGACTCCATGAGAGCCTCATCCGTAAGGTCTTCATCCCAAGGTTTTCGCTGACCTCGATTTCTTCCTCGACCTCATTTGATGGCTCTTGTTCAGGCAAATACAAGGAGTCCCGGTCGCGCCAGATGTAGAAATGTTCGAAGTCGGGCGATGAGTATACTCTTGACGACCCACCTCAAGAACGCCTTATGACAGAGGCCCGAGGTAAGCCCTCCCGACCTATAGCCTCATCCAAACATTCGTATGTCTTTGCTCGATCATCCAAAGCGTGCTTGCTTGTAGGATCATCAAGAGTTGTGGGAAACAATGAGATCGCCTTCCCTGCCCGACGAGGGCAAGAGCAAAAGGGGAAGAAAAGACTCCTCAACCGAGTCGGGCCACCGTGGGGCTAAGAGGCCTCACGTCGAATGGGTGATCGCGCCACCAGAAAGACAATCATTGCCATTTCGAGCTCGCTACTTGATTTCTCGGCTTAACAAAGTTTCTTTACTTGGCAAGAACGGTTGCCAGCCGCCGCCGCCAGACCACCGAGCCCTCGCCAGCGGTGCGGCTCATCACGGGCTTGGCCTTCTCTGCATCAGAGGAAGGAAGCGGATTCTCCTCCGAGCTCTGGCAAGAGACTCATCACGGCCATCGACGAGGCAAAGGCCACCGACCTGTAAGACCCTCGCTTTGCAACCCGCCCATCCTCCCGAAGTTTCTATCTTAGTGCCTATCCTGATTGCGCATCTTGAGTGGTCGAGACCCGAGCTTGCCCACTCGACAATGCCTCGCTATTCAGTGGTGAGTCCGAGCCCGAGGAGGGGGCAGATGCCTACATGCCGCCCCCCCAAGGCCTTCGTGACAAAGCGCGTTTTTGCCGGCCTGAAGGCCCCTGCCGAGGAGTTCACCAAGGCCTTGATAGTCCGGACGAGGCGGACCCCCAACCCGCGATCAACGAGGATTACAAAGACGCGCGAGACGGGTTCCTCACGATTGTCGATCCTCCCGAGATCGAGGGAGGTATGGGCGCCCGCCCCTCAAGTCGCTGCACTGCCGATCGTTGGTGGCCAGGCACCGAAGTCCCCGAGGCCCCGCCGACCAAGATCGCTACCATGGCGAGACCAGCCCCTGTGCCACGGAGAGCGACTCATGACATCGGGAGGCACTCCTATGACCCGCTTATGAACTTCCAACCCCGGGAATACAACGCCCACCCCAGAGGTTGGGCCTCGATGTCACGCCATAGCAACTCCCGCCTCCCGAGCTGGCCGAACCCCGACTACGGAGGTCGGGCCTGGTTAACACGCAGACTGTCGGGGGTCCGATCCAAGAACTGATGTGGAAGGATCTCGGCTGCCGCAAGCACGCCGTCTGTGAGGCCCCTGGCCAAGGTGTGCCGGCGGTGATCGAAGAAGGCCTAGGTCACGGGACCGGGCGAAGGTTTTGAGATCAACGCACCGCCTTTGACGAGCTAAACGAGGAGTTCTCCAAAACTACATAGCCACTAGCTTCCACTCCGTGAGGTAGGAGCCTTCTTATATGTCCTGTAATATGTTGTTGTGTGCTCTTGACAACTTACCAGACGCTTCCTTGTTTTCAAGGCGTAAGGCAGCTGGACCCGAGGGCTTCAAGGTCTCAACGAGCATGTCGACGTGTTCGCCAGATCTTGAATGCCGTGGAAGAGAGGGAGACCGAAGCGCCTGTGCTCGCATGACCATTGAAGCCGACGCAACAGAAATCGAAGCGGCTCAACCGAGCTCAACGACCTGCCGCACGATGGTGGCGCCGAGGTGTCTTATGCCGCCGAGCTCGAGAGGACCAGATCCTCCGAGCGCGAAAGCATGGGTTTAAGGCGAGCACGAAGCGCCGAGCGACTAAAGCGATCGAGGCCTTTGATGCGAGCGCCGCAAGGTCGAGCCGGAGAAGGCCGCCGCAGAGCGAACTCTTCGCACTCGCGCCGAGACCCTTTCGCCAGATCGAGGCCTCGAGAAGGCCGCCGAGAACAAGCGCCGCCGCGACTCCAGCGCTTGACGACGAAGCGCCAAGGTCGTGGCACTTGAGGAAGTCGCCAGGAGCAAAACCATCACATGGCCACGGGCGCCGACGACGAGCGTATAAGGTCGAGGCGTTGAGAGGACTGCTGTTGTAGCTATCATCTCAACCAAGGCGCTCGAGCTAGAGGCCAAAGTCGCGGCCGAGGAGAAACTTGGGCGCAAATAGGGCGCGAAGACCGCTTTAGCCCAACTCAACGCATTTAACGCTGCGAGAGCCACGCAGCACAACTAACGAGGCCCTCTCAAGCAAATCAAACCTCGACACAAGGGCCGAGTCGCTAAGCTCGAAAGAAGAGAAGTCAGGCATGAGATGGAGGATCTCAGAGCTCAAACATCCTTGATCCTCGCAAAACATTCGATGTTATCAACTGGTTTAGCACCTTTTTTTGAAGTGTGCGCTTTATTCGCAATCAAGATCCATAGGTCGCTCAGAGATGTTACACCCTAGCCAAATTTGTTAGTCTAAGGTCGAGCAACGCCACCTTGGACACAAGTATAAGACGAGCAAATGACCATCATCGAGATGGAGTACTCTAAAAAGGAATGCAAGAAGTTTAACCCAAAGTGAATAAATCATCAACTCCACGACCACCCACTATGCACGCACTTAATAGCCAAGGTGACTAGAGGATGAGATTATAAAGTAGTAACCATCTACCTTTGCCATGTCGGCAAAACTGAAGGAGACCAAACTAAGAATATCCTTTATTGAAGCTTTAAAGGTATAGAGATTTACACATAAAACTTATGCGGTTGATCTATGTTCCACGAGCTAGAAAGCTCTCTTCCATCGGGCATCGCTAGCCGGTAAGCTGAAACGACTCTATGGGCCTCCCATCATGGGATAACTTGTTGGTGCCGGACAATACCGAATCCGCCTCGTGGCTAAGTCCCCAACAAGGAGCTTCCTAGGTCGCACCGACCGAGACGCATGTCCGCTGAAGAAGATCGAGCAAGGCACGGCATCTTACTTCTTCCGCGAGGGCAAGGTCAAGAGACCGTTTGCTCAAGTCGACGCGGGTCGATCAGATCGATCGGCGGAGCCCAAGCATTCTCCGGAGGCAGATTTGCCAGACTAAACACGAGCCGAAGGGTGGGACCCCGTTGTTCTACCGACCGTGGGTACGAATAGACCATAAGACGGGAAGTTCGCCCACCTGTGTCGCGGTCAGAAGCTTGAGCTCATCTCAGAATCTCGCTTTTGACGCTTTGACGATCTGGTCCGCTGGCGCTTCTCGCCGCCGCTGTTCGAGGATGAGCCACCGGTTAAGCACACTTTTGGTTCCTATGTCCTCGCAGAATTCCCCGGAATAATTCATCGTAAACCGAGTACCATTGTCGCGATAATTCTGCATGGGACCCCATACCGTGACCACGACATGCGAAAACGAAAGCCGCCCGAGTCACGTTCACGAAAGAAGATGGTCGAGACCGCTCATTTCAATCCATTTGGTGAATGTGTCGATGGCCACTTAACAGAACTTTCCCCCGGCTGTTCGGGAAAGGGGCCGAGGATATCGAGCCCCCTGTCGAGAAAGGCCGTGCAAGCGAATGGTCTCAAGGGCGAGGGCGGCCGTGTAATACCTTCGGGCGGAAATTGACATGCTCGCAAGTCCCATAATATCCCGAAATCATCCGTAATGCCGCCGCCAAGAATATCCTGCACGGAAGGCCTTGCCGACCATCGTCCTGTACGAAGAGTGCGCCCCACAGAGACCTGAGTGGATGTCGTTGAGTAGATACTTACCCTCCTCCGTGGAGATGCACCGAGTCAGGATGCCGGAGACATTCCGCTCAGAGAGCTCGCCATCCACGAGCTTGTAAGCTTGCTCGACGCTTAATCTCGCTTCGCAGCGGGTCGGGCAAGCAGTCGCCTGCCGCCAGAAGCCGTATGGATCGCCCATGCGGAATACCTTCCACTATAGCAAGCACGACCTCCTCGATCGGAGATAGACGGAGCCGTAAGCGCCTCGAGGATGACGACGGGGTATCTCCTCGCCGGAAGAGCCGAGCTTGAGAGAAAGTCGACCGAGTTGTCCTTCCTAGGGACATGCCTTAGCTCCAAGTCCCGAACCATTTCTCCATCTTGGCGGACTCGGCGAGATACCTTGCCATTGCATCCCTCGAGCATTGATAGTCCTTGTTGTATCGTTGATGACGAGCCGAGTCTCCTTCACGACCAACCGTCAGACGCCTAAGGACTTGCGTGCTCGAAGCCCGCCAAGAGAGCTTCATATTCGCCATGTTATTGGTCGCAGGAAAGCCAAAACGAACCACATACCTCAATTCACGCCTGCTGGGTAAGGATAAGTATCCCACTCGAAGGCTTGAATGACCTCGAGCCATCGAAGAACATGATCCAGCCTCTTCTTCGACCTCGAGCTCAGGGTCACGGTCGGCGAGCACTTGTGACTTGATAGTCGCTCGCCACGACGATGTCAAACGCCGCCCATGGCCCATTTGGCTATCCGCCGCCACCTTCGATTCCGCAGATGTCACCGAGCTGAAAGTTGCTCGACGATCACGAATGCTACCGAAGTAGTGTCGGCTTGCGCGAGGCCATGAGAAGAGCATACAAAGTTTCAGACTTATGGAAACGCCCTTTGGGCATGTAAGACGACAAGTAAACGGATGTCTCCTGCTCGGCAACCAGATCTAGTAGAAATCGCCAGTCATGAACTGTAAGAGGGGGGGATGATGATATACCTTAATGAATCAAGTATTCTATAAGCATGCTTGCGCAGGTCTTAAAGCTTACCTCGAAATGAATCATCGATGCGACCGTGAGGCTTTGTAAGCTTGAGAGGTCGGGACTCCATCTTCTCGAAGCAAATTATAATCCAAGGACCTTACTCACTAAACACAACTTCCTTGAGCTTGATTTTGAATAAAAATTTCATTAATGTCGCCGAGGGGCTTTTGACGATGATGTCTCTACGAGACCTCAAGGTTTCGCCAGGTCTTAGTCATGACTCTACCTAAAGTGCCGAAAGAATACCCAAAAGTGATGAACTCATCGATGCGCCGGGGAGAAGGGGGGAAAATTGTCCTTCGGGCAGCCGAAGACTATGGAAGAGAACTCCACTTGCCACCTTTCTTGGACGATGACCTAACCACTGAGTAGTCGATCTCGCAGATGAAGCCGCCTTCGGAGCTTATCAAGGTTTTCTTGATGACCGCGAACCTTCTTCGGGGAGAAGCGACGTAGCTCGACGCATGTGTCTAGAATCGCTCGACCAGAATCTTGTGCTCGATCACCTTTGAACGCCAGCATATCCGCAGTTCCTGCTTAATATACCTTTGTTACGCTGAAGGAAGGTGACGAGCTCGAAGTTCCTATTTGGGACTTAGCTCGCCGAGACGTGACACACCTGGTCGTGGTCGCTTTCCTCGAGCGGCACGCTTTTGTTGCCTCATTGGTTGATCGCCGCTTCGCCGGGCGTTTTTTCTCATCTATCTTCGACTTTTGTGCAAAGATGCCGGCGAGCGCCAAGGCCTTGGTCTGCAGCCATGTGCCGCAAGCAGTCATCACAAGACGTAACGATGTTGCTGGGGCCTCGGGAGCTTCATGCACCGATGACCGTAATGATTAGCCGCCATAAACTTGATGAGGGCAGGCCTTCCGAGAATAGCGCAGACGGAGGTCGCCTCGACCACCTCAAAGGTGATCAGCTCGGGGCGGAAGTTGTCCGAGCCACCAAGGTGACGGCAAGACCACCTGCCCCAAGGAGTAGTCGAGCTCCCGTGAACGCATTCCAAGAAGGGATGGCGATGCTTTTGATCTTTGATCGGGAATCAGATCCCCGAGTGCTTCCGCCAAAGAAATTAAGAGAGCTGCCACCGCCGACCATGACACGCCCGACCACCGTGGTTGATGGTCGGGTCACCACCAAGGCGGTCTTTAAGTCTCGGCCATACCTTGTAAGGCATCCTCCGGAGAAAAGGTGATGGTGGCCCTGCCCACT
This sequence comes from Guadua angustifolia, assembly GCA_036346375.1. Lineage (NCBI taxonomy): Eukaryota > Viridiplantae > Streptophyta > Magnoliopsida > Poales > Poaceae > Guadua > Guadua angustifolia. The sequence goes on from CM070509.1 coordinate 1,177,939, forward strand.
TGCAATGCCGCTCGACAGCTTTCCCGATGTAACCTCGATAGATGGTCCAGCAAAGCAGCCTTTGATCTCGCGCCGATCGTAGGTCGCCGAGCCCCAAGATAACGCTAATGGCGCCGCCTGCTGGAATTTCCAGTCGAGGTCGCCGTGGTTTCGACCCGCATTCACCCTTTCGGCTGGTCGCCATCCTTCTAAGCACGCATCTCACCACGCCCGGCCATAGAAGGCTTCAAGCTTTCTCGCTAAGCCCTCGCAGACCGCAGTCGTGACCGCCGCCTGCGTGAAACCGCAAATTTCGCCGTCAGCATTCTCGATCGCTTCTTCGCCCCTCGCGGTCGAAGGCCGGTCCTCCGAGGTCTGTGCCGCCGCCCTTTCTTTGGGCTGGCCTCAGGTTCGGCGGGATCGAGGTCGAATTTTGACGAGGTCGGGTCCCATCCCGAGTCCGATCCTGACCTCAAGGACCTCACGCTGGCCGCCCGCCGAGACGATGACCTGCGGGTCGACCTCCGCCGTCCTCAAGTGGTCACGCTTCCGCTTTGGTGCGGGTGTCTTGGTCGGCCGCTTGAGTTGGACGCCCACCAGAGTGGCCTGCACTGCTTACCTTGGTCAGAATCGCGCTTTCAGCCGATGGCGCCGTCAAGGCTCACAGCACTGCTCCGCCATGCGTAAACAATTTGTTGACGCCGAGCCTTGTCGCGGATCTCGAGGTCTTCGGTAAGGCGCCGGTCGCTAACGCCGAACTTGAAGGCCTTGATAACCGCTTCATCGAGATGCTTGAATCGTTCTTTGTGCGGATGAACCGCCGCGACAAAATCACGAAGAGGCTCGCTTTGCCCCGATGACGCGATCCAAGTCCTTCTCCTCCCCGCCGCAGAATAGCCCGAAGTTGAGCGAGGGCGCTCGATTTGGCGCCACGACCAAGGAACCGGCTTCGTTGAAGAGCCAGTTCGGGCAATACCGCCCGTAACGGTCGAGATAGTTGGCTATGACCAACTCGTTACCTCCGCCGCCAAAATGGCGGCCGAGTAGATGGACAGAACTCGCCGATTTGGTTCCGCTGGCGTTACCGATCAAAGCGGTTTGAATCGAGCAGTTAGCCAGACGCGACGAAGGTCGCGTGAGTACGCCACGCAACCGTAGGGCCGGGACGGTGCGTGCACCGAGCGGTCGCAGCTAACGAGATCTTCACCCAGACGTAATCCGGAGCCCGCTTTTGACGATCCGATCTTCGGTGAGATCGGCCATGGTGCCGAGCACGGAGTCGCCTGGAGGTATTGCAGCGGTCCTGCGCGACGACGACCATGGCGGAATGTCGGGGAAAGTCCCCGTGACTCGCCGCCAGCTGGTGGAGCTCGTGGCTTACTCACGCCCAAATTGCCGGTCTTGCCCCGAGGGTGTTGCCGAGACGGCGCTTCGCTTTGGCGACGGCCGACGGTGCGCTCGCGATGCCGTGATGAGTTGTCGCCGCTTCGTGGAAGGGGTCCTCGAACGGTGACTTCGGTGCCGTGGAGGAATGACCTCGCCAGGCATATGTCGAAGTTCTTCGCCAAGGTCCCGCCGAAGAGCTTCGATTTTGCTCTATCGATCAGCCATGATCCGCAATAGCATCGAAGGCGCCCTCGAGGGAGGGAGCCTTTCTCGTCCTCCCGCGGAGCGCGGTTATGGCCTCGATTGATCGCGACGCGGACCATCCGACGAGCATCCTGGGTTTGTGGGTCGCGATCCGCCGCCGCCGCTCCCCACGAAGCGGCCCGCCATGAGGACGGCAAACACACGGTGGCGGGAAGGCGAAATAAAGGATGCGGAGCCGACCTCCGTCCGATCCCACGCTTGAAGAGTGTTCGCCGATGGAGAACGCCATGCTCCTAAGACCCTGGAGTTTTTCCCGTGAATGAACAAAGCACCGGGCCCCACGGACGATGCTAATCAGCTTGGCTGCTTTGCAGCTTGTTTTTGTGAGTACAAAGGAGGATTACAACCCAACACACGTATTACTTGAGTTCAAGTCTAGACTTAGCATCGCCAAGATTGAGTCTGAATCCTCCTTTGTACTCACAAAAGGCAAGAAACACCGCCAAGGCGACCGAGAGAGTCAGCATCTTCGTGGGCTCGAACCAGATAATCCTCCATCTCGCTCGTTGTCCCTAGCTCGACCATCGACTTCCTCGACCTCGCTTCTCGCTCGAGCAAAGCGCAGCTTGTGGTCCCATTTCTCATTGACCTCACCTCATTTTTTCATGCTATGATCCCGATCGTCGACAGCGAGAACAACTGGAGTCAACAATCCAAACATCACCCTTCCCCATCCGACGGACCTGATCAAGCCAAAAAAGAGAGAGAGAGGACTCGATACTGAGATAAAGCGAAGACTTGGGAACCCAATACTAAACCATATGACAACTCAAAGTACCAGCTACAAAAGAAGAAGACTCTAGTAGAAGATCGGAGAGCTGTCACTGGTTTGGCCCACTGTGGTGCAAAGGCCAGACCATCCCAACGAGGCTACCTAAATATCCTACTTGAAAACACCTCACGCCGCTGATATCTACCTCAATGGAAAAAACGAGAAATATGAAGAAGACGGCAGAAAGACTGACCACTAGCAACTCCAGGACTAAAACTTGACTGAATAGCATGAAAACCGAGTCCTGGATACTGCCCAAAAACAGGCGACTCTCTAACCTGTCTAGAAGCAGTGTATCTTAGAAGCACTCAGAGTTTGGGGATGACCTTAAATACCCCTTAGAGCAGCAACACGCTCACGCCTCGTGATCTTGGCGTGCCTGAAACTGAAATCTATTAGGTGACCATCCTTCTTACAGAAGATGCATGAATACTTTGCCTTACTAGAGGCAGAAGTTATTGGAGAAGCACCTTTTTGTTTAGGAGTCCCGTGAACAACCCCAGCAGACCTAAATCCAGTGGTACTCGCTGTGGGATCTACCACAATATCTCCTCTTTTGGAGCCACACACAATGGTATGAGGATGAGTCATAGTGTGCTTCAAGTAGTCAAATCCTAGACCTTGATTAAATCTGCTAATTTTTGATTGGTCTAGAATGAGATTTAGCTTTTTCTTGCCTCGTACAAATTTCTCGAGAGTGCTCATGAGATACTCACATTCTCGGAAGAGAGAGGCACATGAAGAACAGGGGTGAGAGGAAGAAGAACCAGAAAGAAAAGTAGAAACACTAGCATGTGCATTTTTCTCCCTCAGCACGGCTGCCTCAATCTTGAGGGCCTCACAAGAAACGCACGGAGTTTCTCTAATCCTATGGGCTTGGTCTTCTAACTTCTTCCTAAGTTCGACTTGGATTTTATCCAAGTCCCCCTCAATAACAGAACAATGCAAGCAACTCTTATGTGACTTATCTAGTAAGTCCTTATCAAGTTTAGCATGCTTGATATTTAAAGCTTCATTGTCAAGTTTTAGTTGCTTACAGCTCTCACATGAGCTGACATGGTCTTTAGAGGCATGCATTTCAAGTTCATCGTTTGTAGAAAAAAAGCTTTTTAAGGTGAGCACTCATGGCATCAATTTCAGCAAGTAACTTAGAGCAATTTGAGTAAGAAGGAGTAGAGTGAGCATGAAGAAAACTAGCATCCAAAAAAGAAACATCAATAGAACAAGTGCTAACATTCTTTGACCTAAGACTTTCAAGTTCAGTTTGCACACTATCATTTAAAGTCCTTAGGTTCTCTAGCTCCACAAGCAAAGCATCACACAACACACAATCATTAGTGACTTGGGAGGGAGAAGATCTAAGAGAAACTAACTCCCGAGTCAAGGTACCTACTTCCTTCTCAAGCTCTATACACCTAACTCTAGCTCTAGCATGAAATTTTCTTAGCTTACAGAAAGTTTCTTTGAGTTGGTCGTAGGTGGGTATCTCGTCCGAGTCACTGTAGAGCTCGGAGTCGCTAATGCCGTTGGCGTCTGCCATGAAGCACATGCTAGAGAAGTCGTCGCCACCTTTCTTCTCTTGCAGATCATCCTCGCGGTCGTCGCTCCATGTGTCCATGTGGGAGAGGTTGATGTCGTTGAAGGTGGTGAGGACACAGTGGAAGAGCTTCTTGTTCTTCGAGAAGTTGTAGTACTTCTTCTTGTGCGCTGGCTCGTTAACTGGAGACTTGGTGGAATATTTGCCCATCACCATGGCTCTCAAGACCGGTCAAGATCTATTGAAGAGCAAAACCGGCTCTGATACCAATTGAAGGATCAAGATGGTGAACAGAGGAGGGGTAAATGGTCGTAAATAAAATTTTCCCCACAAAATACTCCAACTAAGACATCAAAAAGATCATGCAAAACAAATCGCGAAACACCCGAACAACTTGACGACTATGTGTACCCCTAGCTTGCATGAATCTCCCCCTTGATGAAAACATTGGCAACACCATTTGGAAACGAACATTGACATTCACCTCACAATGGCAACACCATTTTTAAAAGAAGTAAAGTGACCAAAAGAAGAAGAAAAAATCTCCCTTATCTAAAAAGAAATCTCCCCTATCAAAAAGAAAGACTCCCCTAACAGAAAGAAGAAATGTGTGTGTGAATGTGCAATGTGACCAAAAATTTCTCCTTTGACTCCAAAATTTCTCCCTTTGACAATGGGTTCATCAAGAATGCAAAAGAGAGCAAAAGAGAAACTTCTCTCCTTTTATGTTTGTTGTTTTCCTTTTTTATGTAATCGAGCATTATGAATCATGCACAAATGGAACAACTTGATTACCAAGTTATACTATCAAAAGTACTTGCATCCTCAAATTTACACATAAACAATGTAGAGTAAGCATAACTAGAAATCAAGTACTATTAACGATTTTTGCATGGCATGATCTCCTTTCTCAACAATCTTAAAACCTGAAAACATTGAATTTTTGTGCACTTTATTTGTGCTTTAAAAACTGATTCATTACTTTGATTGCAACAATAACAATTGCAAGGAATTACATGCACCATCACCTTACTTTTCAACAATGCCAAGCAATCACAAGCTTAAGGTTTCATGGTTTCGGTCATACACAACCTCTTCCAAGTTCATATCAAAGTGCAATGATAAGCGGCCTCAGAAAGAAGAAGTGCGATAGTACATAACCTTGTTCTTGCATTTATCAACAATCACTCTTTTAGCTTTAGCACTTAACTTTCATATTTAGCACTTTTTGAGCAGGATTAAGATAGCCAAGAAAGTTCAACCATGACAAGATTTAATTCAAGTTGTCATTCCATTTAAATAGTCATGACATAAACTACACCATATATGTATAAACAAGAAGTTGCAAAGACCTTGTAGCATAAACATGGCTTTAAATGACATATGTGAATGAAATATAATGCTCATTACCTTTTCATTGTTTTTCATTTTAAGAAACACACAAAATAAAATAAAAGATGTTACAAGATATTACAAAGTTTTCAAAAAACTCCCCTCAAATCAACCATCTTAAAAACCTTCTTCAAAATTGTCACTTGAAGTGAATAAACTTAAAAACAAAAGGCTTGAAAGAACAAACCTCCCAAAAGCAACCGAAAAAGACTTTCACAAAAAAAATCCAATAACTCCCCCTCAAATGGATAACCAATGAGATCAACAGAGAGGAGATGATGATATACATGTGCTTGAGTTATCATGGTATGTTCAATTAAGCATAAGCATGAATCATGATAAGTGAATCCAAACAATGAAAGGCATGATATAAAATATAACATTATTGAACATGCTAGGGGATACATATGAGCATATGAACAAACATCTCATCTCATACCACAAATAGATATCTATGAATGAAAAAGATATGAGTATATAAAATAGCTCACAAAGTAGATGAAGAATTATTGCACATGCCTCTTGAAAACCATCTCAAGGGTGAGAACCATCCAAGTCTTGATCTCATCTTGCAAAAGACCAAGATCCACTAAGCTTCTGTTCTCCAACCCGCATCTGAAAAACCTACATAGCACGAGAGGATGTCGAGGCCTCGGTACTGGGGTTAGAAATAAAGCATTTGGGAATCCAGTACTGAGACACATGACGAGTAGGCACAACACGAGTATGCTTGTTCACAAAAACAGATTTGCCCTTTCTTATGTTTCTTTCAACAAAAGGTGTTTGCATCACCCTAGACACAAAATGAGGAATGAAATGTGCCTTCCTGAAATTAGACCTAGCCTTAGCCTTTTCTTTCTTTTTTTGTTTGCTTATTAGCCTAAAGGAAAAATCTACTAAGTGTCCATCTCTACCACAATGAGTGCAAGTGTACTTAACATGATGTTTAGCTTTAGAACTAGAAGTAGCATTTGCATTCATCATAGTAGAAGATAACACACCAGCAGACTTGAAAACAGTTTTCTTAGGCTCATTGACAATTTCAAATTTTCCGCTTTCAAGTGCCTTAACAACAAGTGGAAGCATGCAATTTATGATGAGCATAAGAATCAAAACCTAAACCTTTGTGATGAGTACTCGACTTTTGATTGACCCAAAATCATGTTTAGGTTTTTCTTTCCAAGTGAACCGTTCTAAAGATTTTTCCAAGTAATCAACCTTTCGAGAAAAAGTTAAGCAGCTTATTACATGGAACGCCCACTTTTCCTTTTTCGCTATGCACAAGTTGAGCATGAAAGAACCTCATGTGTGAGCAAATCATTGGTCATTTGAGAAACTCTACCATTAGCATCATTCAACTTCAATTCAAGTGTGGAGCATTTAGAACATGGAGTTGAATCATGCAAATCAACAAAGAGAACAACTAGCATGTTTAAGAAGTTTCTCATTTTTCTCCTTTTCAGCATTAATTTGCTCTAACAAGCTAACATGTTCTTTCCTAAGCAAAGTAAGCTCATTGTAAATTAAGTCACATGATTTGCAAGCATCATCATCAGGAATCAAAGATTTAAGTCTAGCAATTTCAGCATTCAAAGATTCCACAAGAACATCATGTTTCTTAATTTTCTTGTCGCGTTTGTCAAGCAATTTTCCAAGACGAACAACAAAGAATAGTTAATTTATCGTAAGAAGGTTCTACCTCATTGAAGTCGCTGTCATGATCGCCCGGTGAAGCTTTCATCACTTCTAGCCATGAGACACAATCTGTCAAATCATGCTTACTTGGAGTTGCATCGTCCTCGCCGCTCTCCTAATCCACATCGCTCAAATTAACTTGTTCAAGAGCGGAAAGAACCCGTGGACAACTTTATGTTGATGAAGCTCTTCTTCTTTCTATCACTTGGAGAGAACTTCTTCTTTCTTTTCTTTTGTCATTGTCCTTCTCCTCCCTTGATGCTTTACCTACAAGTTTAGGACAATTTGAACGAATGTGGTTGAGATCACCACACTCATAGCATCTTGGAGGGCCACCACCAACTCTCTTCCTCATTCTCATATTCTGCAAAGCTTTATTAAAACGAAAATAGAGTAGTGCCAAGTCTTCTTCAGAAATTCTTCAACTGCTCATCGGTTAGTGAAGACACGAAAGACAAAGCAAAACTTGAAGAAGCATTATTCGAGACATGCTAGATTGAGAGGTCAATGCAATTGATTTATGATCATTCTTCCTAGCAAGAACATCCAATTCATGAGTTTTTAATTTAGAGAAAAGAACATCTAAAGTAAGTGTGCTCATGACAGCTTGATTCTCTAATGGATGTAACTTTCATCTCCCAAATTGACATGTCTAGTGCACCAAGCAATTGTCTAGCATTAGCAGCATCATCAAAACTAACTCCAACAGACGCAAATTGCTAAGAATTTTATTAAAGCGCAAAGAAATCATCTAGCGACTCACCGTGTTTCATCTCAAATCGCATATATTCTTTCTTATTTATATCCCGATTTAACCTCTTTGACAGTGTTAGAACCCTCATGATAATCACAAAGAGATTTCCATACCTCATATGCAGACTTGAGATGGATCACGCGTCGAAGTCGCTTCTTCCCAATCCTTGGATGATCAAATTTCGTGCTCATTGCTTGCTTCAACTCGTGCTTGATTGGTTTCATTAACTTGATCATTCTCAGGAACTTGATATGGCTTGTACACCTTCTCCCAAATTGCAAAGCCTTGAGCTTGAATGTACGCCTCCATCTTTGCTTTTCAAAACTGAAAATCAACACCATCGAAAACACAATGTTTTATCGAATACCTATCCATCGCTACGGTTTCTAATCACCGGTTAAGATCAATTAGAAAAACCTTGCTCTGATACCACTTATAGGATCGAAATATACAAAACTAGCAATCAGAGGGGGGGTGAATGATTGCGCGGAAGCTAAAATCAAAATTTTCTTGATTCACAAAACCCCCTAAATTAATTATGAAATATTGCTCTCGGTTTCAACAAAACAGAGTATATGCGTTCGGTAAATTGTGAATTCCCGGAGATCCAGCTCTCGGATTGACCTGAAATTTGAACAGAAGAAACTAGATTCCAATACGCATCTAACAAAAAAAAATCAGGTCGATCGGATCTACGGATCAAAAGTTATAAATCCTGCAAGCTTGCTGTGACAGAATATGACGAAAATCAAGTAAACCCTAATTTCGTGATTAATCACAATCTACAAAAGATTAACCAACAAAACTTTGAGGAACACTAAATTAATGCCCTAAGAAGGTTTTAGATGAATCAAATCAAAATTAAACTTGTTGAATAAAAAAGACAATGATTCAATCTACTAAACCGAAATTGAGCAAACAGGGTCAGAAATCGGCACCATAGCGCATCATGTGTGAACAGTAATCCGCGGGTACTGTAGCACCTTTAGTCTTGTAGCTTTAGTTCGCAGAGCTAGCAAATACAACAAGCAAACACTTTTGTGCTACGAATGTCCAATTGCTGAAACTTCACGAATCAAAGTCCGCTTGAAGATCCTTTCTTGTATCACTAGCCTCTCGGTCTTCTCTTAAGGCCCGACGATGACAAGTTCAAGAACACAAAGCGGAAGCCTCAAATGTAACAAAGCACAAAACAAGCAAAACGGAGATTGATTCTTTTGGTGTTGCAAAACCACCGCAAAAGCCACCACCACCAACAAGCCGCCCAAGAATCAATCCTCTCAAGCAACCGCAATGTGCTCTCTTTTTAGCCGACGGACAAAGCTATGGTCGATAAATACGCAAGCCGCCAAAAGAACTCGTCAGTTGAAAAACGGCTACGCCCCACCGCCATAAAAAGCAATCAATTCATTGATTAGGTTTCCCGTGGTTTTTATACAACTCAAAACCCTAACACATGTATGCATATCCACCGCCCAATACACATGGCTCAATATATACATACAACCTAAAATTCACACATGCACGCCAGACGCCCGCCCCGCCGATTCACGTGACTAACCAGCCTTCGTGGTGCACCGCTTTCAGCCCGAACGCCCCGCATGACATCCTCGACCACCAGACCTCGATTCCTCCTCGAACCTAGTCCCGAACCTCGGCCTCCATGAACCTAGTTCCGTCCCGCATCGACCACGTGAACATCCCAAAATTTGAGTTTTGGAATGTTTAAAATCAAAATGAAACATTTGCATTTTCTTGAATTAATTACAGCTTAATTTGAATTTTCTAAATAATGAAAAGATTTAATTAGATTAATCTAAGTATCAAATTAAAGGTTGCAGCTTTTTATTGGGTTCCTTGTGCTTCAAGGAATTTTTCTCAGTATTTTTGGAGATTTTTCTGAATTTATTTGCTATTTATTTGAATTTATTTGCCTTTATTTGAATTTCTCGATTTTTTCAATTCGAAAATGTTTTAATTTTTCAAAACTCTCTCGGCCAAATCCTCCCTACCCATCACTGCTCATCTGCTTCGCCTGTTTCAGCCCGGCCAAAAGGCTGCTAGGACCGGCGGATCGTTTCTTCACGGACGCTTTCCTGGCGCCACGCCACGCCACCAAACCCCTAGCCGCCGAGTCCCACGCCAAGACGCTGCCACCCTCGGCTTCCGATTCTCCGTGCCTCCCGAGGCTTTAAAAGCCGCCACGACCCTAGCCCGAGGTTCGCCACTTCATTCCGTGATCCGCCGCCACCTCTCCCATCGCCTCGAGACGCCGCTGCCTCTCCCGAGAGCTCGCTGGTTCCCGTCGTGCCGCGCAACCTTTCACCGCTGTTTTTTTTCGCCGACGATGCATCCTCCGCTTGCTATCGCTTGCACGGTTGAACTCAGCCACGACGTGCTCTCCTGGGGCCCGCTTTCTCCCTACGATCCGGTTATTTCATCGATTCGGAGTCGTTTTCCCAGTCCCATGAACATCACCGCCGCCGCCGCGGCGCCTGTAAAGTTCTTGCTCCGTCCGATGTCCATCCGACGCCCCAGATTGCCGCCATCCCCGCCCGCTTTCACCTCTGGCCGTCCGATTCGGATCTCGACGTTCGGATCTTGCCGCAGGTTAACCCGCCCCCATGCTAAGGCCGCCACGCCACCGCCGCCAGGTGGTGCTAAGTCACCACGCCACGCCCTAGCCGCCAGCATGCCACGCCGACGCGGTCACAAGATCACCAAGGTCACCTCGGTGCTTCTTTCATCAGAGACCATCTCAATCGACATGTGGACCCTATGTGTCAGCGGAATTTCATTTCTTTTTCTGATTTTCCCGAATTTCCGAAATTCCAGCCAATCACAAGCTGCCACGTGTCAGCCCTTGTGAATTTCTCTGATTTTCTGAATTAAATCTTCCAAGGCCCGCTTCCTCGTCCAACTCCGATTGAGTGATTCAAATTTCTAAATTTTTGTAAAATCAAGCTCTACATTCCAGAGCCATTTATTTTCAATTTTGAGCTAGTTTGCTTTCTGTTTTGTATTTATTTGGCTTTATTGCTTTATTTTCCTAGAGACGCTAACCCCGAAGGAGTGAACGGAGACTTCGAAGACCAAGAACCAGCACTTGAACAACAAGGCAAGTCATAGACCTTTGATCATATTGAACCCATGTTTGCAAAAGTACTTTGTTTCATACAATTGCATGCTATTTGTGTAACAATGCTAGTTTATGGGGGTAGCTATTTACCTGATTGAGTATGCCCCTTTGCTTATTGGAATGCCATGTATCCATTGTTAACCTTAGGTTGGGACATTACTAGTTGGACATAATCGTAATACCAACATTGGGGTTATCGTAGCTATGCTTAGCCAGGCTTAGTTGTCCGATGGGATTCATATCACCTGTGAGCTAATGTTAAACTTGACTTAATGAGATATTGAATTGTGGCTGTTGACCACTGTTGTAAAACTTGTTGTACCATGGCAGGGGATGCCATTGGTTTTGGGTTAAACAAAATGTTTCTCTGCAATTGATCGTGGCAAGAAAGGGGGTGTCATTTAGCACATTGAATGTGGTTTTTTTGTTCGAGACAATTTAAGGACTTAATTTTGTGCGCCATTGAACTGGCCTAACTGCAACCACAAGTCCCGATGGGACGGACCTAGCTGATTAATTTGCAATGTCCAGACTTGAGTATTGCCATTGTTGGTGTGGGGTCCAGATGGACAGCTCACATGGCTCAAGAGGGGCCCCGAGGGGCTAAACCTTAGAGGGCAAGATCGGGTTTAGACATGCATTGTAAAGGCTTTGTAGTGATCTCTCCGCCGACACACCAAAGGAAGTGTGTTCTTAGCGCTTGGCATTAAGGGATGATCATGTCTTGTGGGTAAACAACCTCTCGCAGAGTGTAAACTATTCAATAGCCGTGTCCATGGTCATGGACAAGCCCGGGCGGGTATAGAGTACTTGAAATGTGGAAAGTGAACGGGAGTTCACCGTTGTTTTGTTGTCTCGCTATACCGTTGGATTGTGTGGTTGATACTTGTTTCAATGATGTAGGGTGATGCCTCGTCATCCATGTTGTCTACCATTGATTTACTTATTTATTATTGTTTTTATCAATCTGCTTTCAATCTATTTATTGTATTTAAATTCAACAAATGAACCATATAATCGTTCTTTGTCAAGTGCATGAATATATTGCATCATTTCCTACGGCTTGTTGAGTACGCTTTGTAACGGCTTTACGTTGTTCATCGAGGAAGGACCGTAATGAGTATCAAGAGGAGGAGTACTATGAAGACTACGCCGACTAGGAATGCAATATGTCGAATGGCCCAAGTTATTTTATTTCAACTTTATAGCCAAGAGGCATTGGTGTATGAACCTTGACTATAAGGTCGCTTTGCTTTATTCAATAATAATTTGCTTTTTTAGTTATTTCGATGTATGGAATGATATGTCATCTATGCTACTAGCGTGACTCGACTAAATCACTTGCATATCCGTCCCACATTTGCCCTCAAGCCAACCTAATTACCCGAGCACAAGTCCACGACTTGACTCAAGGTTAATCCATGCAACCACTCACACAAGTGCATTGCATCAAGCAAAACCATCATGCTATCACCAGATAATAATCATATCATCACATGCACAAGCACCACACATGCTATAACCAAAATCACTTTACAATGCTAATTTCACCATTCAACCAATTTTTCATCACATGATCTCACATGGATGAACCATGAAATATGTGGGGATTTTTGAGTCACAATCCTGGTTGTCAAGTATCCAAAACAAAATAAATCAATTCAACTCTTACTTTTAGAAAGGAGATTGAGCCAAATCACAAAAAGTCACTTTCAGAAAAGCAAAAGCAGAATTTTCAGAAACTGTCCTCAATTGGAGCAGGTGGTTAGTGATCTTCTGGTGCTTTAGAAATTTTAGAAAATTTTCTTCCTATGAGAAAATGTGTCCTAAAGCACTTCACCAAATATCACATCAAAACTCCATGTAGAAAAATCATCAAAAATCAAACAACACAAACTGTCAAGAACTTCGAGCAGAAAGTTTGGGGCTCGGTTTTCACCTCATGGCACCCAAACGGTCCGACCAGTGGACTCCAAAATTTTTTCACAAATAGATATGAGAGTCCCGCACCTTTTCCAATAAGAATCACTCAAAAATGATTTTTCAAAAAATCTAAAACTGACTGTTACGCGAAAAATATGTTCTGGATAGAGATGCAACTTGATAGAAAACTTGATCTCTAGTCTGTCCTATAGTGCAAAAGAGACATAAAACCATATAAACACACTCAAGACATCCAAGATCAATAGCATTTAAAAGGAGGGGAGGAAAATCCAAATTGCAAGAAAGTAAATTGTGTGAAAGTAAATTGCAGGAATTTAAATGCTGAATTTAAGACAAAAAATAAATGTGTAATGTAAATTCAAGCATGAATGAAAAAATTTGCATTTCTAGAAGGAGGAGGTTTACAAAGCCTCACAACAAGGTGGGCAAAACTCAAAGGAGCACAAAAACCTCTACAACCTTCAAGAAGAGGAGGCTACCCCTCCACCCCTATTTATACTACTTTTGGGCCACCTACCACCCTTGGATGAGTCCCTCAACCCTAGAGCACTCATCTAAGGGTTAGGATTAACCTACTCACACAGCCATGCAAGGGCTAACACAAAACCCACACACATAACGGGTTTTCTTGCATGGTTTTCAAAGCATACTACCTTGACCCGCTAACCTATCAACTAGACCACAATCCGATGACCTTCCTTGATCCACGCAGTGTCTAGCTAGCATCTCCTCCTTTCCTTGTTTTCTTGGCTTACCCGGAATCCGTCTCCGATCATCTTCCGGCGATCTCCCGACTGTTTGGACCTCCAACGCTCCTCATCTATTCCTGGTCATCCACCGCCTCACCATGATCTAGCACCGTCACCCTGCAACCATCAAAGACAAGGAAAAACCTTTCACATAGCAATGCCCACAAAGATATTCAATGACTATCCCAAAATCATTAATCAGTCATAATTTCGCTCAAAAGTCAAGTGCTACCACCCCTAGGCCGGTAGCATTGGGAAAAGCAACCAACACTCAAATTGTTTCAAATAAAAAATCCAATTCAAATCAAACTCAATTTCAATTTAAACCAAACTCAAATCTTGTGAATTACTCATCACCACAAGGATAGACCTCCACATGGTCTTTCAGAAAGAATCAAGTCTATTTGAATGGGCAATGCTAGTGAGTTTATTTCAAAGCATTTAAAGATTATTCTATGGCTCTGAGAATTAAGTAGAGCACCTTGTAGCTAATGTCCATACTTAAAATGGCCTTGCAGAGTCATTGTATTAAAAAAACAAAACATATTGCTTGCTCGCTCTTGCAGAATAGTCGGCTTCCACCAGTTGTTGGGGCCACATAGTGCTGCATACTGCGGTAATAATTCAACTCAGACCAACTGCACATTACAAAATTTTCCCGTTGCAGATAGTGCATGGAATAGAATTAAGGATTTCCCATCTGCAAAAATCTGGCTGTGCTGTATACATGCCAATCTCTCTACCACAGCATACAACCATAGGACCTTACTAGAAGTTGAGGATCTATGTAGGTTATGAATCTCCGCTATGTATTAAAATACTTAGAGCCTATGACAGGGGATCTGTACACGGCTCAATACGCTAATTAAACTAACGATATGTTTCGGCATTAGGGGGAGATAAGTACCACATTAGAAAATGCCGAGTCCTTAGATCCATGCACTAGAGAGACTAAACTTGAAGTTCGAAGGATAATAAATCTGCAATAAATAAGCTAATAATCTGCCAAATGCCTTCACTGGTCATAAGGGAGTGAAAGATCTCATATACCTGTAGTATATGCGCTGGAAAGAGTGGAAATACCCTAGAAGGATATTGAATCTACTCTTGACCCTCATGATAAAAAAGAGGGGGAGGCCTTTAGGTGCACGGGATTCAATTCCGCGGACGTCCGCAGAAGTAGAGAACCGAACAAATGAGAACACTACCCGTGACAGTAGAACAAGCTCAACCTCATGTTGAGAAAATCCCTAAAGTGAGCCATCCTGGAGATGGTAACATCCCTGAAGTAATCCATCCTGAAGATGATAACCTCAATGTATATTTGCGTGCACAATTCCATGTTAAGAAGTCGGAACACCCAGACTTCATCATTGTGGGAAATCACGAGGAGCTGGAAGAAATTAATATAGATATATCCCCTAAGTGATGTAGGAGAAATGAATAAAAGAAAGACTACAATTGTCGACATATATTTGCCTCTAAAATTGCTAAAAGCTGGATGTAGAACCAAAGTCCATGGCAGAGTGCCAAAAGCGCTCAGATAGGGTAAAACAAAAAACAAGCAATTGAGGCAGTGCTCACTTAATAAGAGAAAAGTTTATGGTCCTATTGACTGAACATTTCCTATAGTGTTCCCTAGACGATGAAATGGGTTTTTCATCTAGAAGTGAAATGAAAATACCGAGGTGGTGAGATATAAAAGCGAGGCTTGTAGCACAAGGGTTCACGTAGAGACTCGGCATCGATTACGATGAAACCTATTCTCCTGAGGTGAGTGGAATAACGTTCTGATACTTAATATTAATGGCGGCTGGTTTAAATTTAAAAATGCAGTTGATGGATGTGGTGACCACATATTTATGTGAGTCACCAGATTCAGATATTTCTACGAGAGTTCCTGAAGGAGTCAAAGTCCCGAATCCTAATAATCACAACATGTATAGTGTCAAACTGCAGAGATCACTATACAGGTTAAATAAAGTCAGGGAGAATGTGGTATAACCGACTTAGTGAATTCCTCCTGAAGAAGGGATGCTCAAATAATGATAATTGTCCCTATGTGTTCATAAAAAAATCCCAGAATGGATTCTGTATCATCTCGGTATATGTCAATAATCCGAATATAATCAGAACCACAGAGGAGATAGAGGAAGTAAGTGCTTACCTTATAACGAATTTTGAGATGAAAATTTTGGGTAAAACCAAATTGTGCCTAGGCCTGTAGCTAGAGAATTTTCTAGAAGGAATCCTGGTACACCAATCTTCTTATACCCAGAAGGTATTGGAGAGGTTTAATATAGATAAATCGCATCCTTTGAAAACCCTATGGTCGTAAGATCCCTTGAAGTGGATAAAAACCCTTTTAGACCGAGGATGGAAAATGAGGAAGCCTTGGGACCTGAAGTCCCATATTTAAGTGCCATTGGAGCACTCATGTATCTTGCAAATTTTCTAGCAAGACACAGTTTAGCCCCAACCAGAAGACATTAGGCTGGCGTAAAGACTTTACACAGATATCTCCAAGGTACTCAAGATTTTGGATTATTTTTCTAGAAGAATCAAGACTTGACCATGGTGGGATATACGGATGCTAGCTATCTGTCTGATCAAACAGTGCCAAATCACATACTGGTTTTGTTTTTCTCTGCGGTGGTACAGCCGTTTCTTGGCGTTCTTGTAAGCAGACCCTAGTAGCAATTTCTACCAACCACTCAGAGGTTATAGCTCTGTATGAAGACTCACATGAATGTGTTTGGTTGTGACGTGTAATTAACCACATCTAAAGTCATGTGGCGTTAACACCGTCGATACCCCCACAATTATTACGAAGCATATTGCTCCTAAGTTATTCTATCCTCACGAACTCTAGAAGAGCTGTGAGATAAAGATCTTGCAAACTAAGTCATGTGAAAATCTTACAAATTTATTCAGTAAGTCCTGGCCTAAATCCATATTTCAAAGCTATGTTAAAGGCATTGGAATGAGAAGATTTAGAGAGATGCAAAGTTCAGGGGGAGTAAACCCTTCAATCTTAACCTTTATACAACTACAGAACTGGGCATCACAACCGGCCTATTAGAAGCGGTTTGGTGCGAACCCGTTGTGATGTTCGCACCAGAAGCGGTTCGTAGGCAACGGTCCGGAGAGGGCTTCCAGAAGCGGTTTGAGACACGATCCGCTTTTGGATCTTGCGTTCTAGAAGCGGTTCTTGTTTCAAACCGCTTATGATTTTTCAGAAAGCGGTTTGAGACAAGAACCGCTTCTAGAACGCAAGATCCAGAAGCGGTTCGTGTCTCAAACCACTTCTAAAAGCCCTCCCACGCAACGCAGTTAAACCCTTCTTCCTCCACGAGCCAACAGAGGTATGATCGAACAGAGAAGGGCCAGCCCAGCACTGTTCTTGGGGAGGTGCTGTCCAAATTTTTAATTAGGGGTGATTAGCTCCAAATTAAGTGTTTCAAGGTTAGTAACATCATGTGAACATCCTTCTCACCTAGATATTGCTATTTTTTTCAATGGATATGGAGAAATCTTGAACTTTTTAAGCAAGATCACCATGATCAAAAATTTATTTTCTGTCCTTGTTTTTGTTGTTGTATGAAGATGTAGGGTGGAGATCTAGTTCAAAATATGACATTACAAGGTAAAGGTAATTGAAAGCTTTAAATCTAGGTGGTTGTTAGCTTTAGAATATGAAATATCACAATAAGTTGGGGAAGATCTAGGTACAATATTGGAAGGAAGTAATTATTGGTGTATGAAATACAATAGAAAAACATGTAGAAGGATAAAAATAATTACAAATGTAGGAAGGATAAAAATAATTAGAAAGGTAGGTCTTTAATTGGATGACGTGTAGGTGGAGCTTTTTAGTTGGATTTAAGTGGTCAGTGAGCTTTAGATTTTTAAATGTAACTATAAGTTAGGTCATAATTTTTGTAACGAAATTTGTTATAATTTTTAATGAAATTATAACTTGGTGTAGATGAATCGGCAATGGATGTACAATGTGGACCGTCGCCGAGAGAGTTCATTGATGGCGTCATGTGCTTTTCTCGATGCGTGCTATTGCATTCTTGCCTCTAGGCGCCTTCATATGTTGTCCGTGTAGATTGCAAGAACGAGAAGGAGCACTCAGCGATGGCAAGTTATGAACCACTTGATCATGAGAGGTTTCATGCCAAACTATACCTGTTGGACCAACTATGGCGAAGTAGAGGCGATTAGCTAGGAAGACGATGAAGAAGGCGAGGAAGAGGAAGATGGATTCAACAATATCTCAGATGGCACGCACATCGCTTCGTGGAAGAAACACTTGGTGACTTTGGTGATGATGAGCTAGACCAGATGTTGCGTGATTCGAGATGGAGACTACAGATGAAAGACAGCTTCGAGAAGTTCCAATAAGATGTTAGAGGACCACGTAACTCCTTTGTACCCAAACTGTAAGGTGGCCACAAAAAGTCTGATACCACACTAGAACTCATGCAATGGAAGGCTACAAATGGTGTGTCGATAAGGATTCGATGAGTTGTTATCACTCAGAAAGAAGTTGCTTCAAGAAGATAACACTCGCCCGAATCTACATATGAAGCCAAGCAAGTCGTCATTCTTTGGGATTGGAAGTATAGAAGATACACGATGTCCTAATGATTATATCCTCAGATCGTAATGAGTATGCCGATTTGGATGTTTGTCCAGTGTGCAAAGAATCATGGTATAAGGTGAAGCGTGACGATCCAGGTGAAATAGATGGGGAGCGTAAGAAGAAGAGACCTCCAGCTAAAGTGTTGTGGTATTTCTGTCGGGACCAGAATCTGCAAATCCGGACCCTCTGTGTATTCTACACTAGTCCAGGATCACGCTAGCGCACACAGGCTAAACAGGATTAAAGTACCACAATCATACACAACGGAATAATAATAAAGTACTTCAAACATGTATATAAACGAGTTGTACGACCTTATGGTCTCCTTACAATAGTTTGCCACGCAGGGCTTACATTAATCAGAGTATTAAGAAAGCAACAGCGGAAAATAAAATATCGTGGTAATCCATCTCTTTGCCACAGGCACCTTGACGAGGCTTGCTCCCTAGTTCTCTGGCCCCTCAGCAAACTCATCTCCCAAAGCAGGCGTTTACTCCTCCTTTGGTAAATTGTTGTCCGCAAGGGTGAGTACACACCGTACTCAACAAATCATGCACATAATGCATTTCTATTACTACATGCATGGTTTGTTACAAAGGAATGGCTCAATTGGTTCTTTTGCATTGCATCAATATTTTAACTTACTATTTATTTAGATATAAAGCAGCAAAACCATAATAATATAATAAGTTTCTCCAAGTGTTTTCCACATAATTTCGGACACACAGTCCTTAGTCAAATTTCACCATTGTCCCTGACACACAACCTTCATCCCATTTTTTTTCAAAGATCTACCCCTTGACTGCAATCCCCGAGCTTTGTCCAATTCCGTGGACTCGACTATTCGAATAGTTTTTACACTCTGCAGAGGTTGTACACTTTACCCACAATATATAATCAACTCACCACGTCAGCCATGGATCGCCATATAAGAGTATGCGAATGAGCGGTCATAACAAAGCCTTTCAGAAACTTCTAGCTCAACCTAGGAACCTCTCCGGGTTGCCTTCACTATCACTCCCCTCACACAGAGTCAATTATAGGACAAAGTAACACCGTTGGATCGGTTCCAAGCCGAGTACGTACACTCCCCATACATCACCCCCGTAATCGCCACCCTGAGGTATCAAAGGTGAGATACCAGAATCCTACTAAACTAGATCTTCCCATTCAGACATGTAGTTGTACGAGTGACTCAGGTCAAAGGCTTGCAAGGTAAAGTCCTTAACTGATCAAGGCAAGACATCCTTCTATCAAAATTGGCACACAGCCCTCACAACACTCAACCATACCAAATGCCACGAAGGCCCACCTGGCACAAATCCACTTGCCACTTGCCCCAGTCTAAATCCTTTCCCACCCCGGTTGATTACCGAGCAACACATGCCAGCAATAACTCCACTTTCATGTAGAACCACACAGGTTTCTACATTTCTATTTCATCACGTGGCAGTATCACAATATCATCAAAATACATTGCATAAGTTTTTAATCTGTGTTATGTTTACATTTCAAATGGTTATTCGTCAATTGCACAACTAAGCACTATTCACGGTCTAGCCTCCCGTGTTGGCACAATATTAACAACCAACTAATATTACCAAACTTAGGGCAACAAATGGATCATGGCATACAAATATTTGTGACAAGGTGGCAATAACAAATAGGTTGATTAACTAATTCACCCAAATAAATTAAATCCATTTTTAATTAAATTAGCATGCATAGTTTGAATCAAAATACATTTTCAAAACTTAGGACCAAAATGATCAATGCATAACTTTCCTGGCCCTTGCTATTTTAACTGTTCTTTACTCTTTATCTTTAACTCTGGATCTTCGGTCTTCAATCTTCACTTCCTTGATCTTCAGCTCCTTGGAACGACTTCCGGACAACGCGTCTAACGATTAAAGAAGAAGCAAACACAAACCAACTCAAAAGATAAATCGAATAAACTCCAAATTGAGAACGAATTATATTGGATCGCAACGGCTTAAATGAATTTAGGAATTTGAATGGACTAGATCGAAGATTAGACAAAAGTGGATGAGCTTTCAGAGGATACACCAGAAAGGAAAAGACTGATAACGAGAAAGAAAGAATAATATTCCAAAGAATATTTCCTTTGAAGCTGTTATCTTGATTAGACAGACAATAACATATGGGCTCTCGATCTATAGACCGGGTCCACAAAGATATGTTAGTTCATGATGAACTAAGCTGATGCAAAAAGTTGACTTTTGTTGACTATGTAGATACACAATCAAATAAAAGAAAGATAGGCTGATAGATTAGATATGGCATAAGGATATGACACATGGTCGATGGTGTATCGAGCAGGTCCATGAACGATTTCCAAGTCAAGGGCAGAGTAGATTTTCAAAGGTAAGGCAAGGATAAGTGGGGTCGACATCCACTGGGATTCGATATGGGGTTCAGTCATACTGTAACACCCCGGCGCCAAGTGCATCGCGAATGCTACCAAAAACTCCAAATACGAACGACACATCTACGATAAAGACTGAAACTGAATTTAATCACTAAACTCTTAACTGGCCTAAAAAAACTAAGTCACCAAAATTTACAAAATTTCGGCATGACTCCTCTAGAACAGAGGACATCCACTCAGCAGACAAAATAATAGCAGCAGATAATATCATTCTAGGTGTCCTTAGTTACAATCTCACACCCAATGTAATTTAGGAAATCTCGCTATGATGAACAATAAATTACAATCACATTAATTACATTCAGGTTTGATTTAATTGATTAAATAAATTGCCGGAGACCGCAATCGCACGTGTTACTACTCCCATCCCGATGAATCACTTCAAGGTACCTAAAACAGAAGCAAACAAGCGTGAGTCCAAGACTCAAAGAAAGTGCATCAAATAAGAAACATAATCGAATCCAACGAAATACCAAAACTTTGAAAAGTAACATATTCAAATACTTGACTGAACTTGGTAAATAAATGAACCAAAACTGATTCCAAATACCACAACCAACTCAGAATTATTTAAAACTTTACTCATACCTCGATAGCCACCTTTGGATGAGTCCACGACTCAATCCTCAATCTATAAATGCCATTAGCTCCACGATTTACCATTTACAGTTCCTATTTGCTGCCTTCATGCTCAAGTACACAAAACAAACAAAAGAAGAATCTCATATCCATACTTCACAATCAACTCACTAAACATGATTCATTATTATTAGCGCAATGCAGATGTAAATATGCCATACCAAAAGAAGAATTCATATCCATACACCACAAAGAGAAGAATCTCATATCTATACATCACAATCAATGTATAAAACATGATCCATCATTGACAATGCAATGCAGATTGCACATATGCCATACCAAAAGAAGAATTCATATCCATACACCACAAAGAGAAGAATCTCATATCTATACATCACAATCAATGCATAAAACATGATCCATCATTGATAATGCAATGCAGATTGCACATATTTCCATGCATATGATGCATCATGCATGCTCATCTCCTCTTTTAGCACATACCAGATGGCCGAGTGCACACCGTCGGTGTGCACCTCTCATTCCCTTCCACCCCGTGGTGGAGGGTGCCTACTCATCGACTCGCTCTCATACAACCACGATATGAGACTACGAGGTAGGACTTTCGTGCTCACTACATGTGAGCACAGAGACCAAGATCGTAATGGGTCGCCTCTTCCATCATGAATGCACAAATGCAATTAACATAAACAAATTTGCAATCTACATTCAGTTCTCACATTTGCATAGCAATAGCCAAATACATAAACATCAGCCACTTCTCACATCCATAGATTACCATTCTCAACATTCAAATCACATTCTCAACACTTGTATCCATATTCTCAACAAATCTTATCAACATAGTCAATGTGTCATTAACACTCGCACCAAAGACATAATCAATTTTCAAGATAGCAAATCAACTTTTCCTATTAATCCAACCTCACAACTTTATTATTCACATTCACCTCTCATAGTAGTAAGCAATCTTATGAACGTGTGATATAGCGATATATCCATTCGGCGATTGTACGGGGTCCAACAAACAACCCACAAAGCATTCACGCTAAAGATGCACTTTTCATAAACACATATATGCAAAAGGCTATTCTCAACCTTCATATCCATAAGGTCACATATATCAGCACACTCACATAACCGCCACAATCGCATATCATGACCACAATTCGAGCTCTTTTCATAACGCAAATCTTATATCTTTTATGTTCCCATTAGCCTAATCATACTAGGGAGCATCATCAAGGCATATATAAAATGTAACCCATGGCATATTGACAAGGCATATGATTCGTTAATCAACACACATAACAAACAAACAAACATTGATGCACTTCATATAATCTAGGTTTGAACGATAGCATTACCAATTAACCATTCTCATTCATCACATCGCAAGCAAAATCAAACATGAAAATATTAAAATAACACATGGATAATTATATGCTTGCAAAACCAAATGGCCACCCAAGCCACAACCGAATACAATGCACTTGCCTTTATCGATTTAAAGAATGGAGTGGCATGTGGTTGAGGCCACTCCTACGTAACCTTCCCTGCAAATAAAACAATATTCATCCAACTCAAATTCATACACACTCGGTACAAGCGACAGAAGAAAACAACTCTACATATTCACATCTACAATTGAACCCAAAATATCCCTCAACCACTTAAATGCAAATCTGGACAGTCGGCATTGAAAATACCGTAACTTCCAGATGGCTACTCCAAAAAGGATGAACCCGGGCTTTAAACGATCACAAGAGACAACTCTACAACTTCTTCTATAGCCGACCGATCAGGAAACGCACCGATTAATCTCAGTTTTGCGACGAACAACAGACAAACGCAAAATTAACTCGATCTGGACAGCATACACCAAAATGAGTATAACTTGAGTTGTACAACTCCAAATGACATAAAACAATACATTTTCTCAATCTACTCGAAAAATCCTAACTTTTTCTAAGGCATTGAAAAAGTCTAATTCGGCCTCTACGATGCTCTAATCTGCAGAAGAACACAGACTGAACCAATCGCGACAAGAATTGGACAACACTCGGTAAAATAGCCATAACTTTTAAATGGCTGAATGAAACTTGATCATTTCAGTCTCTATTGAAAAGTAATTCAATTATCTACAACTTTCGTTATAGCCAAACCCCCAGGAAATGCTTGTGGAATTTTCCATTAGCAGCTCTAACCAAGGACGAAAATCTGTCCGAACAGAACATTCTCATTCACTCTAGTCTCTCCATTTCCCCAACCTCCAACATCTCAAAATCAGGAATTCTAGCCAAGCAATAGAACAAACACCTTGCATGCAAGAACTTAACTCCCCAAATTCCTAGGGTTCTACCTCAAATCCTTACACATGGAGGAAAAGGAGGTGGGGACATGCTGCCTTGACCCGGGAGGAGGAGTTCACGGAGACCTGCCAGAGCTGGGCGGTGGCTCGGCCGAGAAGGGCGATGGAAGGCTATGGCCAGGAGAGGAAACACCTGGCCGCTTTGCTGCCCACGGCTGCTCCTTGTCGCTGCTGCCCACGGCTGCTCCTTGTCTGCCGCCGGGCTTGGAAAGGTGGCGCAGAGAGGAGGAAGCCAAGGAATGGCTCGGCAGAGGAAGGCCAAGAAAGCATGGCGCCAGAAGAGCAACGCCAAGGAAAATAGCTAGCTCGGCCAGAAATGGAGAAATGGGAAGAGCAATGTGGGCCTCAAATCCATCTCACCACACAAATAAGAAAGAGAGAGATTAGGTGAGGAGGTGAAATCCCCAAAAGCCCTCCTACAAACAAAAATCCAACTTTTAATTATTAGCGCGAACCAAACTATTAAATTCTTGGCGTGAAACGACGATTGTCAGGATAGACAACTTACCGCAAAACTAAGTGACACGGAGAAAAAAACACCTATTCCGATAAATATTCATGGAAAACCCAAAACCGATAGTAGAATTAATACCCGCACGAAGGCTAAATCCTTGAATCAAGAAGGAGAAATCTTTGTCAGCCAAAAAAATCCTCGCAAAAGAGATCTTCGGTATTACACTCTTCCCCCCTTTAACAGAATTCGACCTCGAATTCTAAACACCACAAGAACTCCAACAAGAACAACGGGAATCAACTGATAAAGCGAAAACATCCAAAAGAACAAGGTTATGAACTTTCCACGACGGACTCCAAAACTCGAGTCACCTCCTTTCCACTTGGGAATTCACATCACCCACACACAGACGCTATTAGACCCGAGCAGACAACCAAAATTCCCAAATCATACCACCAACCAACGACTCATGATAATACGATTAACATAAGCCACAACACTCTATTAAGCACATCACTGAATTTCTATTCGATTGAACAGTTGGGGTTCTAAACCCAAACTCCCTAAGAACAAAGGAAACCTTGATTCACATTTCTCCTCAATAGTTAACCTTTATAGCCACATAACCATTAACAACTTCTAACAGAATCCAGATATACCACTATTTCTAACCAATTAACACCGGGATCCTCTAGGAATTAAAACACGACTTGTATCTTTTCAACAGGATCAAAAATCATTCTTTACTATTGAATTGATTAGCCCCACATGGCAACAATCAAATTCCCTCACAACACAAAATCGAACTTGACCTTCTTTCAAACATGTCTCACACAACGAGACAATCACTCAACGAAAAGGTTTGCAACCGAACCATCCATTTCTGGCTAACCCACATTGAGTCTAACCCATAAAACCGAGGGTTCCGACAACTTACGGAAATAAAACATTTAGCAACTGATTCCACCCAAAAGAATTTGAATCGACATCACAAGGCTCCATTATAATCCACCTTTAAACTACTTGAGGCCAACGCTTAGTTCATGCTAGGATCGCAAGTCAATACCAAACTACACTTAGTTCTTTTCTTAAGAGGGTATCGCCCTCACATAATCAAACCCAAGAGTACAAATCCTTACCATACTCAACACGGCACCACGAACAGTCATAATCCTTAACTCCAGCTAGAATGCAAAAGAGATACAATTCTCTTTAAACCAATAAACCGCATACATCACCTTGGAGAAAGTTCAACAAAATCCCATGATCACTCTATTTCCTTTCCTAAGCCAAATCGCAAAGGCAGATTCAAAATCTCGAACATCTCAAAAACCACTTTTATCATTTTCAAATCAACGCGATAAGATTTACATCGGGAAGCACTCAAGATGAAAAGAGACTCCACGCAACTCTTTGACAGAAGGTCTCAATAACCAAAACAACTTAACTGGCGGTCATCAAAGCAAAACTACTTATAACATCAAAATCAACACTTGGGAAGAGAAAATCGATTCTCAAACCCGACATCTGAACCCACAATCAACACACAATCTCTTAAACAAAAGAGGGAAACTCATTCTCAACAAAGACCACTTCACTAGCCGACATCACTTAATTAACAAGTTCCTCAACCAAACTTGTTATTACCTCTTTGACACAATCCTTTATAACCTTACGCAAACACCATTTCTAGATCTCCACTTATATCCGTGGATCACCATGACCCACAACCTACTTCTTGCCATCTATCCAATTAGGGTCGACCACCTTAACCCAACAACACAAACATCTCCTAATCCTCTACGGGAAGATCTTCAATCACCCACAACTTACTCTAGCTGCCGAATTTTTCCTTCTAGGAAAGCCAACGAAAACTTCCAAAGAAGCTTGACTCTCAAATTTTACAAAATGACAGGACTCAAGCCTTGTCATTCAACAGATCTCCAAACCAATCATTACATTCCAAAATTCCACGAAGGAAAGGAGTTACACAAATAAATTCACGGAAAGGAAAAATGAATCAATCGAATAACACTTTTCCCTTTAAAGCTCCAAATCCAAAACCTCAACTTGGAGAACGACAACACGAAGAAATCCATGTCTTTCTCGCAAAGCAACCAAAAAGGGAAACACAAAACTCTCTTCTTTGCCTTAAATCCAACAAGACCAAGGAAGACAAAATTCAAATACGCACTCCAACAACTCTCCGATTTATGACAAAGGGATTAGAACTATCCTCACCCGGGATTATGGATCCTCCGGTGCTGGCTCTCGACTGCCACACCGACCAACACGGCTACACGACAAGGCCGAAATCTCTTCGGCACACGGAGTCCCACCAGACCCCGCGGAGCGCTCTACCACTTCAAGAATAGTCATAAATACTACCAGAGCCTTAACAAGACTAACATACAACATAATCACAAGTATCAACATAGCATCAATAACAAAATAAGCATTGAAACACAATGCAATGATAGCACATCCCTTTCCTACTGTGCATCAGAGTGTGTCAGTTTTAAATTAATTAACCATTCTACGTCAAGTTTTATGGTTATTGCCCTAGGGCCAAATTTTACAAGTTCAACCTATACCAGGTTACTAACTTCACACAGCAAAATTTTAATTCATTCTACAATTACTCACTACATTCAAACACCACGGACCTGAAGCCCGCTCTGATACCAACTGTAACACCCCGGCGCCAAGTGCACCGCGAATGCTACCAAAAACTCCAAATACGAACGACACATCTATGATAAAGACTGAAACTGAATTTAATCACTAAACTCTTAACTGGCCTAAAAAAACTAAGTCACCGAAATTTACAAAATTTCGGCATGAATCCTCTAGAACAAAGGACATCCACTCAGCAGACAAAATAATAGCAGCAGATAATATCATTCTAGCAGGTCCTTAGTTAAGCAATCTCACACCCAACAGAATTTAGGAAATCTTGCTACGATGAACAATAAATTACAATCACATTAATTACATTCAGGTTTGACGAATTGATTAAATAAATTGCTGGAGACCGCAATCGCACGTGTTACTACTCCCATCCCGATGAATCGCCTTCAAGGTACCTAAAACAGGAAGCAAACAAGCGTGAGTCCAAGACTCAGTAAAGTGCATCAAATAAGAAATGCAATCGAATCCAACGAAATACCAAAACTTTGAAAAGTAACATATTCAAATACTTGACTGAACTTGGTAAATAAATGAACCAAAACTGATTCCAAATACCACAACCAACTCAGAATTATTTAAAACTTTACTCATACCTCGATAGCCACCTTTGGATGAGTCCACGACTCAATCCTCAATCTATAAATGCCATTAGCTCCACGATTTACCATTTATAGCTCCTATTTGCTGCCTTCATGCTCAAGTACACAAAACATACAAAAGAAGAATCTCATATCCATACTTCACAATCAACTCACTAAACATGATTTATTATTATTAGCTAATGCGATGTAAATATGCCATACCAAAAGAAGAATTCATATCCATACACCACAAAGAGAAGAATCTCATATCTATACATCACAATCAATGCATAAAACATGATCCATCATTGACAATGCAATGCAGATTGCACATATGCCATACCAAAAGAAGAACTCATATCCATACACCACAAAGAGAAGAATCTCATATCTATACATCACAATCAATGCATAAAATATGATCCATCATTGATAATGCAATGCAGATTGCACATATTTCCATGCATATGATGCATCATGCATGCTCATCTCCTTTTTAGCACATACCAGATGGGCGAGTGCACACCCGCCGGTGTGCACCTCTCATTCCCTTCCACCCCTGTGGTGGAGGGTGCCTACTTCATCGACTCGCTCTCATACAACCACGTATATGAGACTACGAGGTAGGACTTTCGTGCTCACTACATGTGAGCACAGAGGCCCGCATCAGAATGGGTCGCCTCTTCCATCATGAATGCACAAATGCAATTAACATAAACAAATTTGCAATCTACATTCAGTTCTCACATTTGCATAGCAATAGCCAAATACATAAACATCAGCCACTTCTCACATCCATAGATTACCATTCTCAACATTCAAATCACATTCTCAACACTTGTATCCATATTCTCAACAAATCTTATCAACATAGTCAATCTGTCATTAACACTCGCACCTAAGACATAATCAATTTTCAAGATAGCAAATCAACTTTTCCTATCAATCCAACCTCACAACTTTATTATTCACACTCACCTCTCATAGTAGTAAGCAATCTTATGAACGTGTGATATAGCGATATATCCATTCGGCGATTGTACGGGGTCCAACAAACAACCCACAAAGCATTCACGCCAAAGATGCACTTTTCATAAACACATATATGCAAAAGGCCATTCTCAACCTTCATATCCATAAGGTCACATATATCAGCACACTCACATAACCGCCACAATCGCATATCATGACCAAAATTCGAGCTCTTTTCATAACGCAAATCTTATATCTTTTATGTTCCCATTAGCCTGATCATACTAGGGAGCATCATCAAGGCATATATAAAATGTAACCCATGGCATATTGACAAGGCATATGATTCATCAATCAACACACATAACAAACAAACAAACATTGATGCACTTCATATAATCTAGGTTTGAACGATAGCATTACCAATTAACCATTCTCATTCATCACATCGCAAGCAAAATCAAACATGAAAATATTAAAATAACACATGGATAATTATATGCTTGCAAAACCAAATGGCCACCCAAGCCACAACCGAATACAATGCACTTGCCTTTACCGACGAAAGAATGGAGTGGCATGTGGTTGAGGCCACTCCCGACAGAACCTTCCCTACAAATAAAACAATATTCATCCAACTCAAATTCATACACGCTCAGTACAAGCGACAGAAGAAAACAACTCTACATATTCACATCTACAATTGAACCCAAAACATCCCTCAACCACTTAAATGCAAATCTGGACAGCCGGCATTGAAAATACCGTAACTTCCAGATGGCTACTCCAAAAAGGATGAACCCGGGCTTTAAACGATCACAAGAGACAACTCTACAACTTCTTCTATAGCCAACCGATTGGGAAATGCACCGATTAATCTCAGTTTTGCGACGAACAGCAGACAAACCCAAAATTAACTCGATCTGGACAGCATACACCAAAATGAGCATAACTTGAGTTGTACAACTCCAAATCACATAAAAGAATACATTTTCTCAATCTACTCGAAAAATCCTAACTTTTTCTAGGCAATGAAAAAGTCTAATTCGGCCTCTACGATGCTCTAATCTGCAGAAGAACACAGACTGAACCAATCGCGACAAGAATTGGACAACACTCGGTAAAACAGCTATAACTTTTAAATGGCTGAATGAAAATTGATCATTTTGGTCTCTATTGAAAGGTAATTCAATTATCTACAACTTTAGTTATAGCCAAACCCCCAGGAAATTCTTGTGGAATTTTCCATTAGCAGCTCTAACCAAGGACGAAAATCTGTCCGAACAGAACATTCTCATTCACTCTAGTCTCTCCATTTCCCCAACCTCCAACATCTCAAAATCAGGAATTCTAGCCAAGCAATAGAACAAACACCTTGCATGCAAGAACTTAACTCCCCAAATTCCTAGGGTTCTACCTCAAATCCTTACACATGGAGGAAAAGGAGGTGGGGGACATGCTGCCTTGACCCGGGAGGAGGAGTTCACGAGACCTGCCGGAGCTGGGCGGTGGCTGGCCGGAGGCTGGCCGGAGCAGGCGCATGGAGGGCTATGGCTGTGAAAGGAAACACCGGCGCTGCTTGCTGCTGCCCACGGCTGCCGTTTCTTGCTACTGCTGCTGCTTCATTGCTTGGAAAGGTGGCGCAGAGAGGGAGGAAGCCAAGGAATGGCTCGGCAGAGGAAGGCCAAGAAAGCATGGCGCCAGGAAGAGCAACGCCAAGGAAAATAGCTAGCTCGGCCAGGAAATGGAGAAATGGGGAAGAGCAATGCGGGCCTCAAATCCATCTCAGCCACACAAATAAGAAAGAGAGAGATTAGGTGAGGGAGGTGAAATCCCCAAAAGCCCCTCCTACAAACAAAAATCCAACTTTTAATTATTAGCACGAACCAAACTATTAAATTCTTGGCGCGAAACGATGATTGTCAGGATAGACAACTTGCCGCAAAACTAAGTGACACGGAGAAAAAAACACCTATTCCGATAAATATTCACGGAAAACCCAAAACCGATAGTAGAATTAATACCCGCACGACGGCTGAATCCTTGAATCAAGAAGGAGAAATCTTTGTCGGCCAAAAAAATCCTCGCAAAAGAGATCTTCGGTATTACACATACATCGATGAGAAGTTTCGATGATGACAAGACGGCGATGATAAGAAGATGGGGCTAAACTCAATGTGATAGGGCTAGATCATATCAAGGTGATAGAAAAGATGATGACATCGCACTAGGGCCTTTACTTGCATGCACATATGTGATGAGAGCAAAGCGTTAACGGCGGGACGTTAATGACGAAACATTAACAACGGAACGTTAACGGCGGAACGTTAACGGCGGAACGTTAACGATGGAACGTTAACAATGAAGGTGAAGCGTCAACAGAACACTTATGATATTACAAGGTGGCGACTATCGGTTGAAAGATAGGGCAGCGAGGTCTTGACATGGCTCAAGTTTGATTTGAGATCTGCGGGGTACACATATCGTGACGCAACGATAAATTGGACCAAAGGTTAAGTCTGGGTTTGAGCGAAACGATTCAAGGACGGATACACTTGACATAGGGTAGAACGGTAGGGTTGGCTCTGCGATTAAATGTTACCAAGGATGGCGAACCGAAACGCGAACCGTTACAAAGGACTAGGCCAAAATACGATAGGTAGATTCTAGAACATGGCTTTGACGGCAACCGGGGATCAAATGAACTTCACCGATGGGCAAAACAGGGGATAATGATCTACTGGACACAATGACATGGCCACGACAAACCAAAATGGTTGGCGGCACAAGACGACGCGCGGCGGCTGCAAAAGGCGTCGGCCGACGAATAAAAAGAATTTTGGTAGATACAACAGCAAAGGGGTAGTGTCCATCACGTAGAACGTGACGAGACGAACTCAACAGTATAGGCGGATTTGGCGACGACCCACCGGATTGATCACAAACTGCCGATGAACGACTCTTGAGCAAATAGATCAAATGGTCATAACTATTAAAATAATAGATGAAACATAACCAAATTTTACAAAGAGTTATATGGGATCATTTGGCACAATATGACGTGGACAGATCTGAGTTTTACCTTTTGGATCAACAGGAAACGCGCGACGAAGTTTTCTGTCGTTGGAACGCAGTCTGCTCGGGGAAGATTGATTTTTCTGCGCAAATCCCATGGGCAAAACCTTGAGTTAGGGTGAGCACCACGTAGAGGACATCAATAGGAGTCTACAGTAAAAATTTCACGGTCCAATTTGCAAAAAACGTAGAGAATGGGCGACGGCAATATTTGAGATTGGAACGGCCGAAACATTAGATTCTGTGGATGAAACTGCATCAAATTTGGAGGGGAGACAGATGGTACCATGGGGCACGAGGTGACGTGGTTGGATCTTTGAAAAACATACCCAGCCGGCAAGGAATGCGATGCCAAAACTGGCCGACGAGAGGGGCGCCCGGGAGATGAAAAGACTTCGGTTTTGGAATTTGGGGAGGTGCTTTAGAGGTGGGAGGATGTGCTCTGGACTTTATGTGGTAGGTGAGGGGTCATGGCACCCTTGAATAAGCTTGTAAAGTTGAATCAATCAAGAAAACTTGAAGAAAAACCGAGATTGGATAAAAAACAGCACGGATCAAACATCGGCGCCAAGAATAAATAAAGAATAAAGCCGCCCACACCTTTTTTCCAACGATTTTCCAATAAAAATAATTTTAGCAATTCAATTAATTCATTTGAGGCAATAAAAATACCAGAAAAATTCTAGAAAATATTTTGGGACATTTTGAACTCAAATAAAATGTTTTCAGAAGAACTTTATTTACACTTTTGAAATATTTAATTACTTTAAGTAAAAGGCATAGTTTAAATTAAGTCCGAATAATTCCAAAAAATTCCAACAATTCTAAAACAAAATACAAAAAAAATCCTAGAAGCACAAGGAACCCAAATAAAACTGAATTTCTTTTAATTGAAGTTTATATTAGTCAAATTAAATTGTTTTGACTTTAGAAAATTCCAGTTTAAGCTTTATTTAAGCGAGAAAAAAATGATTTTTGGGAAGCTAATATTCACAAAAGATTTTTGAAAACCCAAATTTTGGGATGTTACAAACCTCCTCTTAATGTAATCTCGCCCCGAGATTCAAGGCCGATTATAGAAATAGGATCGTGGAGACTCAACTCTTGAGACTTCCTCGAACTTCCAAGCAACAGCACACTGGACAAGGTCTCTTCTGAAGAAACGCTTGATAACATCCAAAAATTTGTAGGCTACATTTCGTAATAAAATCCTTTTGCAATTCAACTGACTCCCATAGGGTCTGATTTTCTGACACTAGAAGGCACTTCGTCTACTGAGATTCTTGAAAGACATTACACACCTATGCTGACATCTCTTGCAAACTTCACTGACAAGTATCCTTGCTTTTGTTCGTTGATACTGGATTTTCTGCTTCTCGTAGGAATTGGACAAACTGCACCTGAGGACGAACGAATATGCAACTCTGCCAGTCCCAAACTAAGCTTGAACACCCCTTTTTTTTTTTTTTGATCTTTGAACATTACAAGCTGGGTTGACTCTCAAAGACAACACTTGAATGGAGACACATGAAAGGAACTTCTCAAGATTCTACTCGAACTGGGCAACTCAAGTTATTTGGTAACTGCTTCACTGTGCGTGGATATCTTGGAAAATCCAGACACTACTTTATTTAAACTCGGTGACATTGATCAGAACAAATCTGCAATCCTTAACAACTGGTACACTGGTAGCTCCACGAGATCACATCCTTACTGAGGCTTGGACTTTTGAGGTCTATGAATTTTTTTTGGTTGGTCTAGTACCATCTTTGTTGGCCTGATACTGTCTTTGTCGGCTTGATTCTCGAGTATTGACTTAAACTCTATATCAATTGGATTTTCTCTCACATTGAACTCAAGCTTTAATTATCACTGAAGTGATGGTATGTGTCTGCTGGCTTGCACTGTACTGGCTAGAGTACTCTTCAAGGGAACAATTATCCTTTGTAGTTATTAAGCAGACGCGACAACTCTTTCTTCTGATGTGATGGCACATCCACCTCCTTGACTCCACCATAATGGATCAAGCGGTCCTTAGCTGTCTCCAACATGCTGAAGTTAAATTGGTCGCAAATTTATCTCAGGAACACTCTAGCGCCTCTTAGCTGATTACATCTCTAACCATCAACCAAAACTGCTTTACACATGGGTAGCTAATGTAATTCTAGGGATAAACATCTCAAGCATAGGCTTCCAATATGATAAGTTTTATTAAAAACTTAATCTTAACAATGGACAAATTAACTCTCAAATCTTGCATTACTTATGACTTTTGATCAGTACAACACCTGATGCTTTCTAAGCTTCATCAGTCATAATGTGGTTGACATGATCTTGTATTGGTGCTTACGGCATAGCTTCAGCTTGAACTGCTTCATAATTTACTTTCTAGCGCAAGTGTCTCCGTTGGTGTAGGGCTGAGATTGAAGCGGACAGGTATAACACCTTTTCTCCTAGGACAACTGTTGGCAAAGTATCCCAGCTCATGCATCTGAAGCAACGTTTGACTGACGTGTTTAGACTTTCTCCTGACACGGCACTAATCATGGGAGGGGTAGAGCTGAGATTGATGCGATCCGTAGTGATCACTTCCTTCTGAGAGCAGTCATTGGCAAAATGTCCTAGCTGACGACAGGCATAGCAAATTCTAAAGAGCATGCTTCTTCCTTGAGAACTTTTTACCGGGTGGTGTTATGAAAATTTCTGACTATCAGGGCGAGGCACAAGTGAAGGTGTCTTGAACAACGTCTGAGCAGTATGGCAACTAAGTTGTTGAGGGGCACTCCTTATTCACTATTGTGGTGGTCCTTCCTGACAAGCTTTCTAACGCTTGCGGTTGTCCTCCAATTCCTTGCGCTCATCTCCTAGAACAAGGGTCTTATTAACCAACTCCTTTTGCTTCAACTGATTCCTTGAGCAGGTTGCTCCTGTAGTCTTACCACTTATTTTTGGTGTTATGATCTTAAATGAGGTGACTTCTGGGATAACTACGGTTGCAGGAATTGCTTGACTTCTCTGTGGGCATTGCTTGGCGACATGGCCTGACTCACGACAGTTGTAGCACAAACGTATCTTGCGAGATCTTTTCAAAAGTGCAAAGCTATCCTTCCTGAGAGTAGATAGTTGCTGCTTCACAGGGCATTTTCTGGCATAATGACCTTGCTCACCACGCAAGAAACAATTTAATGGTGACAACATATCTCCATCCCCCTGGGGTAGACAAACAAGGTTGGAATGTTTCTTCTTCAATTCCTCAAGTGATCTAACAGGTGCTGAAGGCAATCTTCCATCTTTCGCTAACCCTTCAGCAACGGCGGCCCTCAAATGTTTGTGCTGATGTCAAGTCACGGCTGTCACTATTGGATCCAAAGGACGTTGAGATGGGCAATGGTCACGACCTTCGCAAGGATAGCAGGTGATATTGCGCATAGGGCATTCTCCAAGCGGATGGCTTCCTTCACAGCTAGAGCAATTGATCGCATGTTCAACAGCGGTGAGTCCTATCTCTCCACATCGGATGATTGAACGGTCTTCTGATTTGTTTGGTTGATAACACTTCAAGGAGCAACGTTCTGGTACGGCATCGAGTGCTGGGGTGGTACACTTCTCTAAACTTGCGGTAGTCACACTGTCATTTGACGAAGCAATGAACTGACAAAAAGCAGCGACGGACTCCAACCAAGTGACTTCTTGTGGTGTCTTGTGGGTAGCACGATAGTTCTTCCACCATTCCAAAGCATCTCCTTCCAATTGGCAAGTGGCGTAGAGAACCTTCTCTTTATCATCACATTGCACTGAAGCTAGCTTCTCTTCTATATAATGAAGCCATATTTTTGCATACTTGAGGGTGGCTGATCCATCAAATGTGGGTGGTTTGGTCCTCATGAACAAGGCAAACTTTGACCGGGATAGAAGGTTGTGACTTCGATGGTAGGGGCATTGATTTTGGCACTGATAGCATTCATCTGTTGTATCATTGTCTGCATAAGCTGTGTTTGGGTGGTGAATAGCTAATCCAAATTCTGAATTGTCACTGCTGGTACGATGGACATCAGCTGGTCACAATCTTCTTTATCACTAGCACTAGTAATAGCAATTGTTCTAACTTGAATTGCCTCATAATCGTTGTTGCAGCCGGTCCTTTCCATCTGTTGACACTCCAAGGTTAAGTTAAGAGGGAAAAGAAAGGTTAAGATTCAAGAATTCTAGTGCAGGGGAACAGGTTTAACCCAAAAACTTAAGTAAACAATTACTAACTTGGTATGGTTGCTTATCCAAGCATAAAAGCTCTGCAACACATACTGCACACTCAGCAAACAAGGAACACCAAATTACCTAAACACACAATAATCTATCGTCTAAGAGGGTAACACTTCTATCTTAGATAGACGCGACTCTCACACATGAGTCTCAACTGGCTATGAAAGCACTGGTTCTTCTAGCTTCTGGAACACTTCATCGATCCACTTCTCTCGAGTTCGACGATTTCTGTCTTCACGATCTTCAGGATTGGCAGCGACACCCAGCGCTTTCACCTTAAGTGTGAAACAACAATAACTATTTGGAACAACTCAGGTAAGATTTCCATTTAAAACAACGGGGAAAGATAGAAATTTTCAGCAAGGAGAAAAGAGTAGAAGAATAAGACAAGTCAAGAACTTATCATTCTTTCAAGTTAAAATTTTCTTTTAGAAGATAATTTTGAAGTTCCTAAAGAATGGCCAATCTACCTAGGTTAAGACCTACAGTCAGTATGGCTCTAATACCACCTCTGTCGGGACCCTAATCTGCAAATCCGGACCCTCTATGTATTCTGCACTAGTCCAGGATTACGCTAGTGCACACAAGCTAAACAGAATTAAAGTACCATAATCATACACAGCGGAATAATAATAAAGTACTTCAAACATGTATATAAACGAGTTGTACGACCTTATGGTCTCCTTACAATAGTTTGCCACGTAGGGCTTACATTAATTAGAGTATTAAGAAAGCAACAGCGGAAAATAAAACATCGTGGTGATCCATCTCTTTGCCACAGGCACCTTGACGAGTCTTGCTCCCTAGTTCTCTGGCTCCTCAGCAAAGTCCTCTCCCCAAGCAGGTGTTGACTCCTCCTCTGGTAAATTGTTGTCCGCAAGGGTGAGTACACACCGTACTCAACAAGTCATGCACAGAATGCAGTTCTATTACTACATGCATGGCTTGTTACAAAGGAATGGCTCAATTGGTTATTTTGCATTGCATCAATATTTTAACTTACTATTTATTTAGATATAAAGCAGCAAAAGCATAATAATATAATAAGTTTCTCCAATTGTTTTCCATATAATTTCGGACACACAGTTCTTAGTCAAATTTCACCATTATCCCTAGCACACAACCTTCATCCCATTTTTTTTCAAAGATCTACCCCTTGACTGTAATCCCCGAGCTTTGTCCAATTCCGTAGACTCGGCTATTCGAATAGTTTTTACACTCTGCAGAGGTTGTACACTTTACCCACAATATATAATCAACTCACCACGTCAGCCGTGGATCGCCATACAAGAGTATGTGAATGAGCGGTCATAACAAAGCCTTTCAGAAACTTCTAGCTCAACCTAGGAACCTCTCCGGGTTGCCTTCACTATCACTCCCCTCACACAGAGTCAATTATAGGACAAAGTAACACCGTTGGACGGGTTCCAAGTCAGAGCACAGTACACTCCCCATACAACACCCTCGTAATCGCCACCCCGAGGTATCAAAGGTGAGATATCGTAATCCTACTAAACTAGATCTTTCCATTCAGACATGTGGTTGTACGAGTGACTCAGGTCAAATGCTTGCAAGGTAAAGTCCTTAACTGACCAAGGCAAGACATCCTTCTCTCAAAATTGGCACACAGCCCTCACAACACTCAACCATCCCAAATGCCACGAAGGCCCACCTGGCACAAAGCCACTTGCCCCAGTCTAAATCCTTTCCCACCTCGGTTGATTACCGAGCAACACATGCCAACAGTAACTCCACTTTCTTGTAGAACCACACAGATCTCTACATTTCCACTTCATCATGTGTCATTATCACAATATCATCAAAATACATTGCATAAGTCTTTAGTCAGTATTATGTTTACATTTTAAATGGTTATTTGTCAATTGCACAACTAAGCACTATTCACAGTCTTGCCTCCCGTGTTGGCACAATATTAACAACCAACTAATATTACCAAACTTAGGGCAACAAATGGATCATGGTATACAAATATTAGTGACAAGGTGGCAATAACAAATAGGTTGATTAACTAATTCACCCAAATAAATTAAATCCATTTTTAATTAAATTAGCATGCATAGTTTGAATCAAAATACATTTTCAAAACATAGGAGCAAAATGATCAACGCATAACTTGCCCAGCCCTTGCTATTTTTACTGTTCTTTACTCTTTATCTTTGACTCTGGATCTTCGGTCTTCAATCTTCACTTCCTTGATCTTCAACTCCTTGGAACGACTTCCGGATAACGCGTCAAACGATTAAAGAAGAAGCAAACACAAACCAACTCAAAAGATAAATCGAATAAACTCCAAATTGAGAACGAATAATATTGGATCGCAACAGCTTAGATGAATTTAGGAACTTGAATGGACTAGATCGAAGATTAGGCAAAAGAGGATGAGCTTTCGGAAAATACACCAGAAAGGAAAAGGCTGATAACCGAGAAAGAAAGAATAATATTCCAAAGAATATTTCCTGTGAAGCTGTTATCTTGATTAGACAGACAATGACATATGGGCTCTCGATCTATAGACCGGGTCCACAAAGATATGTTAGTTCATGATGAACTAAGCTGATGCAAAAAGTTGACTTTTGTTGACTAAGTAGATACACAATCAAACAAAAGAAAGATAGGCTGATAGATTAGATATGGCACAAGGATATGACACATGGTAGATGGTCTATCGACCAGGTCCATGAACGATTTCCAGGTCAAGGGCAGAGTAGATTTTCAAAGATAAGGCAAGGACAAGTGGGGTCGACATCCACTGCAATTCGATATGGAGTTCAGTCATACACCGATGAAAAGGCTTGATGATGACAAGACAGCGATGATAAGAAGATGGGACTACACTCAATGTGATAGGGCTAGATCACATCAAGGCGATAGAAAAGTTGATGACATCGCACTAGGGACTTTACTTGCATGCACACATGTGATGAGAGCAAAGCGTTAACGATGGGACGTTAACGACGAAACGTTAACAGTGGAACGTTAACGATGGAACATTAACGGCGAAATGTTAACGGCAGAACGTTAACGATGGACCGTTAACAATGAAGGTGAAGCGTTAACAGAACACTTATGAGATTACAAGGTGGCGACCATTGATTGAAAGATAGGGCAGCGAGGTCATGACATGGCTCAAGTTTGATTTGAGATCTGCGGGGTATACATATCGTGACGCAACGACAAATTAAACTAAAGGTTAAGTCCGGGTTTGAACGAAACGATTCAAGGATGGATACACTTGACATTGGGTAGAACGGTAGGGTTGGCTCTTCGATTAAAGGTTACCAAGGATGGCGAACCGAAACGCGAACCATTACAAAGGACTAGGCCAAAAGACGACGGGTAGATTCTAGAACATGGCTTTGACGGCAACCGGGATCAAATGAACTTCACCGATGGGCAAAATAGGGGATAATGATCTACTGGACACAATGACATGGCCACAACAAACCAAAATGGTTGGCGGCACAAGACGACGCGCGGCGACGGCAAAAGGCGGCGGCCGACGAATAAAAAGAATTACGGTAGATGCAACAGCAAAGGGGAAGTGTCCATCGTGTAGAACGCGACAAGAAGCACTCAACAGTATAGGCGGATTTGGCGGTGACCCACCGGATTGATCACAAACTGCCGATGAACGACTCCCGGAGCTAATAGATCAAACGGTCATAACTATTAAAATAATAGATGAAACCAAACCAAATTTTACAGAGAGCTGTCTGGGATCATTTGGCATAATATGACATAAACAGATCTGAGTTTTACCTTTTGGATCAATGGGAAACACGCGACGAAATTTTCTGCCGTTGGAACGCAGTTTGCTCGGGGAAGATTGATTTTTCTGCGCAAATCCCGCGGGCAAAACCTTGAGTTAGGGTGAGAACCACGTAGAGGACATCAATAGGAGTCTACAGTAAAAATTTCACGGTCAAATTCGCAAAAAATGGAGAACGGGCAACGGCAAAATTTGAGATTGGAACGGCCGAAACTTTAGATTCTACAAATGAAAC
The DNA here is from genome assembly GCA_036346375.1 of Guadua angustifolia. Lineage (NCBI taxonomy): Eukaryota > Viridiplantae > Streptophyta > Magnoliopsida > Poales > Poaceae > Guadua > Guadua angustifolia. The sequence continues at coordinate 1,217,682 of CM070509.1, forward strand.
TGCATCAAATATGGAGGGGAGATAGATGGTACCATGGGGCACGAGGTGATGTGGTTGGATCTTAGAAAAACTCACCCAGTCGGCGAGGAATGCGATGCCAAAACCAGCCAACGAGAGGGGCGCCCGGGAGATGAAAATACTTCGTTTTTGGAATTTGGGGAGGTGCTCTGGAGGTGGGAGGATGTGCTCTGGATTTTATGGGGCAGGTGAGGGGTCATGGCACCCTTGAATAAGCTTGGGAAGTTGAACCAATCAAGAAAACATGAAGAAAAACCGAGATTATACCAAAAACAGCACGAATCAAACACCTTATGCAAGAATGAATAGGGACACAAACTTTTTTCCAAATGATTTTCCAATAAAAATATTTTTAGCAATTCAATTAATTCATTTGAGGCAATAAAAATACCAGAAAAATTTAGAAAATATTTTGGGACATTTTGAACTCAAATAAAATGTTTTTAAGAACTTTATTTACACTTTTGAAACATTTAATTACTTTAATTAAAAGGCTTAGTTTAAATTAATCTTAATAATTCCAAATAAATTCCAACAATTCTAAAGCAAAATACAAAAAAATCCTAGAAGCACAAGGAACCCAAATAAAACTGAATTTCTTTTTAATTGAAGTTTATATTAGTCAAATTAAATTGTTTTGACTTTAGAAAATTCCAATTTAAGCTTTATTTAAGCGAGAAAACAAACCGATTTTTGGGAAGCTAATCTTCACAAAAGATTTTTGAATACCCAAATTTTGGGATGTTATAAACTGTCGACCCGAATGTGCAAATCGTATTCAAGACCACCAGATCACGCTTAGTGAGCCTCAACATTGGACCATAACCAAATAATAATGAAGTACTTTAATTAAATACTAACTAGTTGGTAGACCTTATGGTCAAGTTACAAAGAATCGCAGGCAAAAACTTATTAAAATATTCAAAAGCAATGAAATAAAATCAACTCGTGGCGCCAACCAATTTGCCCCGACCGGGCTCGCTTCCCTAGTTTTCTGGCCTCCCGATACTCCTCCTCCCGAAGCAGGGTTCTTCTTCTTCAACTGGTTGTGTTGTTGTGGGTGAGTACTTTGAGCACTCAAAGAAGTCATACATAGAATGCAATTTCTAATATTCTACATGCATGGCTTAGTATAAAGGATAGGCTATGGTTCATGAGCACAAAGATTCAAGATAAACAAGAATAGATTGCAAAGCAAAGAAACAAAGAGTAAGAATAATAGCTTTCACAAACATTTCAATCAGAATCCTTTTTCCATCCTAAGTCAAGTTCCTCATTACCAACCCAAGCATTTTTCCATAAACAATTCATTTTTATGAAAATCTAACCCTTGACAGAATCACTGAAGCGATGCTCAATACCGTGAGCACGGCTATTCAATAGGTTGTACACTCGCAGAGGTTATACACTTTACCCACAAGATACAACAAATACCACCAAAATGTGGGTTCTCATCCGCTTCCCGGCCCCACACCACCACGACAGAGATTAAGAATAGATTTCCAGATTTACTCACTAGGTCCGCCCCATTACGAGCTTGTGGTTGTATGAAAGACTCGCTCAAATGCTCGCAAGGTTAAGTCCTTAGTTGACCGAGGCAAGACTAACCAAAATGACCTTTAAACATCCAAAACCAATAAAACCAATACGACCGCCCTTGCCACTCTTGGCCCACCTGTAAACAATCTTGCCACATGCCTCGCCTAAATCATTTTCCCACCCCTTCTTTACCATTGCACCACGTGCCATCATCAACTTAATAACACATGTCTTATTCACAAATCATGTTCCATATCTCATTAGGTCAATATTTACTTTGGTATTCCAATATCATAAAATGTCCACGTGGCCGGGCTAAGCATACTACTTGGGTCTACTCAACCCATGTTGGCAAATTATTAATGTCCAACTATTAGTCCATAACCTAGGTGACAAATGATTCATGGCATACAATTATATACAACAAGGTGGCATACAGCAACTAGGCATTTAGCTAATCCCAAAATTCATTCAAACCAATTTTTACTAAATTAGCATGCAATAAATTAAATCAAAAAAATTTTCTAATAGGTTCAACATGATCAAACATAACTTGCCTTCAAAAAGTATCGATTCTCTCTCGAGCTTGCTCTCGGTCAGAACCTCTCCTCAAACTGTTGGGACTTCAACGCTCACGCAGAACGATACACAAAACAATAAAATAAATAAACAGTAGACAAACATTGCTCAAAAATTCAATTAAAATTATAAACAGAAAGATCCCAATTTTACAAATTTATAGAAATTGGAATCACTCAAATCGGATTTAAAACGCGAAAGTTATAAGCATTTGAAGTTTCAAAATACATTTTAAATCAATAAACCGAATTAAATAAATAATTTTTTCGAAAATTAATTATTGCGCTATCTATGACACGGTCGACACCACAGTAAATGTGGCCTTACCGACGCCACCGACCGGCTCCTCGGTCGACGCCAAGACGATTTCGGCTTATCTCATCGACAAGTGGGTCCCACCGTGACGCCAAGATGACGTCACGGTGACGCCACACGACGGTGCGCGGGTCGACGAGTTTAGGTGGTTCGGCAGCCACGCTGTCATGCGGCGTGATTGGCTACAAGGCGATCCGAGCCGCTGAATCTAGATCTAACGGATGAGGTTGGAAGATGAGATACCGCTCAAGGGCGACGTGGCAAGATCTCGGGTCGTTGATGCGGATCGGACGGTCGACGGAGCTTTAATTCGACGGAGCCGGGAAGACGACTTAAGATGTTCCTGGCCGAATGGGTTACTTCTGTGTGTCTCCTATTGAGGAACTCGAGGAGACCTTCAAGTCGTCGCGAGCGGCTTCACCGGCGACGGAGACGAAGAAAACCGGCGGTGACTCCATTTAATCTGCAAGTAGGACTCGCGACGATCAAGGCGCGCCGAGCACCTAAAACTAGGGCAAAAGAGCGCGCATTTAAAAGAGAGAAACGGAGGCGGGTCGGCTCATTAAATAATGCCTCACAAGGTATGGGATATTCGCGAAGCCCTAACGAATCTCCGGGCGGCGTTAGTCTTGCAATTCGATCCGGACTCGACCAAGACGGCAATCCCTACCGTTGATCGAAAACGAGGGTCACAGATCTAGGTTAGGGTTTGGCTGGCTAAGGCGGGTCGCGTTCTCAGAACGGGCCGGCCGGGCGCGGTTAATAGTGCCGGGCCATGGCTCAAGATCGTAGCTTTATTTTCCGCTAATTTCCTAATTAAAATAAATAATTTAAAATAAAACTAATTATTTGGGGTAGTAAAATATCGTAAAAATTCTGAAAAATTCCCAAAAATATTTTAGGACATTTGTGACTTAAATAAAATATTTTCAGCAAAACTTTATTTTAACTCTTCCATTATTTAATTAATTTGATAAATGGCTTAATTCAAAATAAATTCAAATAATTCCAAATAAATCCAAATAAATTCCAGAAATTCCCAAAATTCAAAATACCATTTAAATGCAAGAAAAGCAAAAATTAGGTGTTACAAACCTCCCTTAACGGAATCTCGATTCCGAGATTCTGTATCGACTAAGGAATAGGTTGGGAATTCTTCTTCAGTCTTCTTCACGCCTCAAAGTTGCTTCGCCTCTAATGGTTATCTAATCGAACTCGCAGGTTGGTCGATTTATTTTCGCCGATCCATCGTGTCCAAGATCTTTACCGCACTCTTTATAAGTCAAATCCTCCGCAACTCGACCGACTCTAACTAAGATCCGCTTCTTCCGCATTCGAGGCATTTTTTAATTGTGACACTGAACACATCATGCACTCTCGCTAAAGATCATGTAACTCCAAACCGACACGCTTACTTCACCTCACGACTTAGGATCCTGAATGGACCAACATATCTTGGTGCTAACTTCCCTTTGGTGTGGAACCTCTTAACTCCTTTGAGTGGGGTAACTCGAGATACACAAAATCTTCCCATTAAAGCTCAAATCCTCGGCGATTATCACAGAATTCTTCTCGCCTTGATTGTGCTATTTTCAACCTTTCCCCGATCATGGCTATCCGCTTCACTTCTCAAGAATATCCGCCCAAACATATGACGCTTCTCCCGTCTCATTCCATTCAACTGCTCGATGTGGTCTTCCATATAGCGCTCAAGGGCTTACATCCTAAACTTGCTCGGTAACTATTGTTGTAGCTGAACTCGATATGGCAAACACTTATCCCACGGTTGTATAAGCCAATGCACATGCCCTCAACATGTCCTCCAAGATTCGGTTAACTCTTTCCGCTTGCCCATCCGTCTGTGGGTGATATGCAAGATCAAGTTCAGACGGGTCCCTAGGGCCTCATGCAACTTATCCCAAAATCTTGAGGTAAACCGAGTACTCGTCCGATACAATTTTCTTCGAACTCCATGTAGACATACAATTCTTGACATATACAACCGCTAAACGGTCCCCTGAGTACGTAGTCTTTATCGGTATGAAGTGGGCGAACTTTGTCAACCGGTCCACTATAACCCATATGGGGTCATACCGTTCGGGTCCCTGTAAACCGTAATGAAGTCCATTCCGATTTCCTCCCATTTCCATTCGTATCTTCGGTCAGAGTAACCCCGCTGGCCTTTGATGCATTGCTTTGACTCTTGGCATATGTCGACAACGCAACATGCTCGCAACTTCACGCTTCATGCTTGGCCACCAAAATCTTTCCTTTAGGTCTTGATACATCTTAGCGCTTCTTGGATGAATGGAGTACTTGAGTCATGAGCCTCCGTAATCACTGCTTAAGTTGTCTTCTTGCGGTACGCAAATGCGCTTTCTTGATCCACAATGTGCCTTGCTCATCCAAATTTTGAAATCCTTTTGCCTTGCCTTCCTCCATTTTAGACTTAATCCTCTCAATCTTGGCATCGCCTTTTTCATTCTTCACTAATCTGATCTTCCAGGTAGGCTTCACTTCTAGAGCGGCTATAAATCCTTTAGGCACAACCTCCAAGCTTCAAATTCCTTGCATAACTCAACTGGTTTTCCCCACCAACATGTTCATGTAATGGCTTTTTCGACTTAAAGCATCCGCCACCACATTGGCTTTTCCGGTGATAATGAATTCAGCATTATAATCCTTAATTAGTTCTAACCACCTCCTCCGCCTCATGTTCGATCCGATTGTGTGAATATATATTTAAGACTCTTATGGTCCGTGTACACCTCACATCTGCTCCCAATTAAATAGTGCCGCCATAACTTCAAGGCATGCACTACGGCCGCTAATTCCAAATCATGCGCTTGATAGTTCTTCATGCGCCTCAATCGCCGATGCATATGCGACGACCTTACGGTTTTGCATTAACACGCATCCTAGTCCTTGACGCGATGCATCACAAGATATATCAAAGCTCGCTTAAATCCCAGAAACTAACATCGGCGCCATTGTCAAACGCTTTTCAACTCCTCAAAACTCCGCCACATTCCGGCCCATGCAAACTTCTCCTTCTTCAAAATTGCGAAGTGGTCTCGCAATCGTTGAGAATCCTTCAATAAATCGGCGGTAATAACCACCATTCCAAGGAAACTACGAATTTGGGTCACCGCCTTGGGTGGCTCCAATGCAACACCGCTTCCACCTTACTTGGATCAATCATGACTTCTTCAATGGCCATCACATGTCCAAGAAATTCCACCTTGTTCTTCCGTAAATCACACTTGCTAAACTTAGCTAAAAGTTGTCGCTTCTTAACTTCTCCGTAACTAGCTTCGATGTTCTAAGATGCTCTTCTCTCGCCTTGGAGTAGACTAAAATATCATCTATGAACACAACAACGAACTTGTCCAGTATCCATGAAAACCTTGTTCATCATGTTCATGAAATATGCAGTGCATTTGTCAAACCGAAAGACATAATCAGAACTCAGAATGTCCATATCTTGATTTAAAATGTCGTTTTCTAAGACATCCTCCGATCGAATCTTCACCGGTGATATCCTCGATTGTAGATCAATTTTGGAGAAAACTCCACCTCCTCTCAACCGATCAAATAGGTCATCGATCCCGGTAGTGGGTACTTATTCTTTATAGTGACTTCATTTAGTGCTCAGAATCCACACACATCCCAGAACTTCCATCCTTCTTCTTGACAACAGAACGGTGCTCCCCATGGCGCATTTAACTAGGTCTAATAAATCCCTTTATCTAATAACTCCTCAATCGCTTCTTCATTTCGACTAGCTCATCTGCTGACATCCGATAAGGTCTCTTAGCTAACTAACTCGACATAAACTCTATGTCCCTCGCTCGTGGCATCCTGTAAATCCTCCGAAACACGCCCCGTATTCTCTCGACAACCGGTACGCCTTCTATGCCGACGGCCTTCACACTATTGACCACCAACTGCTCCATCCCGAAGCGGCTTGTTCGAAACTCTATTTTTCTCCCACAAGGACTCTCGATCGATATGACTCTTCGTCCACGCCTAACACAACCTTGTGCTTAGACAACCACCATTCCCAAAATAACATCTAAGGTCCGGTATCCAACACCACTAAGTTTGCTAGGAACTCCGCTCCATCTATAAGCAACTTTACCCCTAACATCCTACATCGATCGGAGTTCGATCCCGGATTGTACTAGCAATACATGCCTAAGGTTCACCATTTTCATCCCATTGTTCACAAAGAAAATCCGAGATACAAACGAATGTGAAGCTCCGTAATCAAATAAAATCGCAGGTGTATCGAGTTGACAAGTAACTTACCCAAGACGACGTCCGATGTATTCTCGTGATCAGATCGGCGGTGACATGATTGACTCGCCTTACTACACCGTGTGGCAGCCCAGACAGTAGCTCCACGGCTTGCTCTCGGCGCAGTGTTCGCTGGAGTAGTCCCAAGATTGAAGCGAACCGTGTCACTCCTCCTTCTAGGACACATAATGGCGGCGCTCTGGCTGCGATGATGTAACAACGCCTAACCGCCGACGCTGCTCTCGCACTGCGTTTCCCAATCGTGTCTGGTTCGGAAATTTCGCCCCTGTGTCTTGGTATCTGTGGCGGCGCTGCTATCACATTCTTGGCTGAAATCAAGAACTGATGGTGTAACCTCAAACGCCGCGCCTCGGGCGTGTTCCTCGCAGGTGCCATTTCAAGGCTCCTGCTGTCCTCCACTCTTGCGCTTTGTCCTCCAATATTAGCGCTTTGTTCACTAGCTCTCGAAGTCGGAAAAGTGTGGGTTATGAGTCCCACTGCAGTCCCGAATTCACCCCTTCATGAATCGAGATCGCTCGTTTTATCTGCTGTTACGCCCTCAAAAAGGAAGCGCATAATGCGGAACTTATTCAGATATTCTGACATCGTTGATTGCCCCGCTTCAAAGGTTCTCAACTCCTCCTTTTTTCAGCTCCATGATGCCTTCGGCACATGGTATCGCCGAAAAGCAATCGTGAACTCCTCCCACCGATGTCCCGTGGGTGCTCATGAGCGCAAGTAAGAGTTTTCCCACCATTCACCGCAGTTCCTCAAGCCGATGAGAGGCATAGAGTACCCTCTCATTTCCTTCACACCGGTAATGTGCAACTTTTCTATCGCCCTCACCAATCATCCGCTTCCAATGGATTGGCATTCCCGAAAATGTAGGCGGTCGGTCCTCAAGAATTCGACAATTTCGAGTGTGGCCTCTCGTGACCGAGTTGACTCGTTAACTTGGGCGGCGTGTGGCTTGGGCAAGGACTGTCAGATTCGCCGTGATTATGGCATGCATTAATCGAGTCTATGCAGCAATAAAGGCTCCAAAGTTCAGATATCAACCGGCGGTGCTGGTTGGGGTCCTTGTCCTTCACCATCGACAGTTTCAAATGAAGCGTGAACTACTCCCATTTCTCCCTCGGTTTCCACTAGTGTTCACCATCCGCCGATTGCCCCATGGTTTAGAGACGAGAGGGAAATAAGAATAGACAAGTAATGGAATACTTATGCGGGTCAAAGTGTAACACAAAATCTAACTTTATTACTTTATTAATAACTAGGTATGGTTGCTCACAATGCCTAAGGGCCTTGCAACACATACCAATCACTCACAAGCATGAAAGAAGCAAATCAAACTAGTACTGGAGTCAAACGCCTAAGGGTGACTCTTATTCCAAGACGCGACTCAACGCAGAGTCTCAACCGCTAATCCTAACACTCACCTCTAGCCATCCCCACCGAACTTCTTCGTGGATACACCGCGGTGTGCCGGTGTCGGTACAAACCTATCCCAACGATCTCACCGATGCGCCTCGCACCGGCCAACCTCCACTGCTCCACTTTGACCTCCACAAAGCTCGCTTCACTTCCACTGCTCCGACTTCACTTCCACTGCCCGCCTAGCTCGCTGCTCGCCAGGGTTCTCCGGTTCTGGTCGTAGCTCCAAAGATCGCCCGCTCGTCCGCATAAATACCGTTTCCAGCCCCAATCCTCCGATAGAGGGGCCAAGTACTCACAAGTCCGCAGCAGATGAGCCCTCACCGTGAACTCGCCACGAGACCTCGCAGCCCCGAACCGCCTCGCCGATAGCATCCTCTTGAGCGGCGACATATCCGCCAGTGGGTGATCGTGGCATCCTCCTCTCTATGGGTTCTTGCCAGCGAAAGTGTCTCGCGGTGGTGACGAAACACCGTGCCATCCAACTCCCCGGTAGGTACGAGCACCGCTTCATCGCCAGACGCGATGTCTCGAATCCCAACACAAATGATAACCTCTTGGTCAGGATGCGGATGGGACGACTCGCCTCAAGACTATCCCTAGCGAGACCGTGATAGTGACATCCTGTGCAACATCCAGCCCCGCCTGATCTACAGAGTCCCCAGAGATCGGCTCGTTATAACCTCCCAAAGAACTGATCATACGCCAAAGCTCCTGCATTCTCCAAAGGCGCCACCAAAAGAGTGGATCATCCTCATCTCGCCAAAGGACACTCACGTGAAACTCGTAAATTTTAAACAAGCAAATACGTGATAAATTCAGCAAGGGCATGAAAAGAAAGAAGGGTAAGTCGAGATTGTATTATCATCTTGGCATATTTTAACTTTTAGAAAATAGTTTTATCCTCACTACGCCCATTCTAACTAAGGGCCAGCCCTACAACAAGATGGCTCGATATTACCTCCTTCAGACCCGAATGTGCAACCGACCTCTCGGTATTCAAGACTACCAGATCACGCTTAGTGCACACAGCCTCAACATTGGTACATATCACACCATAACCAAATAATAATGAAGTACTTTTAATTAAATACTAACTAGTTGGTAGACCTTATGGTCAAGTTACAAAGATACGCCGCAGGGCAAAAACTTATTAAAATATTCAAAAGCAAATGAAATAAAATCAACTCAGAAGCGCCAACCAATTTGCCACAGTAACCGACCGGGCTCGCTTCCCTAGTTTGTCGGCTCCTCCCGAGCAGGGTTGCTTCTTCTTCAACCGGTTGTGTTGTTGTGGGTGAGTACTTTGAGCACTCAAGAAGTCATACATAGAATGCAATTTCTAATATTCTACATGCATGGCTTAGTATAAAGGATAGGCTATGGTTCATGAGCTGACAAAGATTCAAGATAAACAAAGAATAGATTGCAAAGCAAGAAACAAGAGTAAGAATAATAGCTTTCACAAACATTTCAATCAGAAACTTTTTCCATCCTAAGTCAAGTTCCTCATTACCAACCCAAGCATTTTTCCATAAACAATTCATTTTTATGAAAATCTAACCCTTGATCAGAATCACCGAGCGATGCTCAATACCGTGAGCACGGCTATTCAATAGGTTGTACACTCGCAGAGGTTATACACTTTACCCACAAGATACAAATACCACCAAGGCAAATAACCGTGAATAAAGCCTTTCCAAAGTTCCGTTTAAACCCAAGACGCTCGCTAAGGTTTCAACACCGAGGGACTGGTTACTACACCTGTGGCCCCTCTTGCGCCATGTGGGTTCTCATCCGCTTCTCGGCCCCACACCACCACGACAAGATTAAGAATAGATTTCCCGCTTTACTCACCTAGGTCCGTCCCATTACGAGCTTGTGGTTGTATGAAAGACTCAGCTCAAATGCTCGCAAGGTTAAGTCCTTAGTTGACCGAGGCAAGACTAACCAAAATGACCTTAAACATCCAAAACCAATAAAACCAAATACGACCGCCCCTTGCCACTCTTGGCCCACCGTAAACAATCTTGCCACATGCCTCGCCTAAATCATTTTCCCACCCCTGCTTTTTTACCATTGCACCACGTACATCATCAACTTAATAACACATGTCTTATTCACAAATCATGTTCCATATCTCATTAGGTCAATATTTACTTTGGTATTCCAATATCATAAAATGTCCACGCGGGCTTGCTAAGCATACTACTTTGCCTCTACTCAACCCATGTTGGCAAATTATTAATGTCCAACTATTAGTCCATAACCTAGGGTGACAAATGATTCATGGCATACAATTATATACAACAAGGTGGCATACAGAACTAGGCATTTAGCTAATCCCAAAATTCATTCAAACCAATTTTTACTAAATTAGCATGCAATAAATTAAATCAAAATAATTTTCTAATAGGTTCAACATGATCAAACATAACTTGCTCTTCAAAAGTAATCGATTTCGCCCCGAGCTTGTTCTCGGTCGAACCTCTCCTCAAACCTGCTTGGGACTTCAACGCTTCACGCCAGAACGATACACAAAACAATAAAATAAATAAACAGTAGACAAACAGTGCTAAAAAATTCAATTAAAATTATAAACAGAAAGATCCCAATTTACAAATTTATAGAAATTGGAATCACTCAAATCGGATTTAAAACGCGAAGTTATAAGCATTTGAAGTTTCAAAATACATTTTAAATCAATAAACCGAATTAAATAAATAATTTTTTTTCGAAAATTAATTATTATGCTATCTATGACACATGTCGACACCACGTAATCCACATGTGGCCTTGCCGACGCCACCGACGGCCCTCGTGCCGACGCCAAGACGACTCGCTATCTCATCGACAAGTGGTCCCACCGTGACGCCAAGATGACGTCACGGTGACGCCACACGCACGCAGTGCGGCGGGCCGACGAGTGGGCCTGTCTGTCATTGCCTCGTGAACAAGCAGGGTTCGGTGTGCCACGCTGTCACGCATGATGATTGGCTACGGCGGCAGATCCGAGCCGCTGAATCTAGATCTAACGGATGAGGTTGGAAGATGAGATTTATCGCTCAAGGGCGACGTGGCAAGATCCGGTCGTTGATGCGTGATCGGACGGTCGACGGAGCTCGGCAACGGGCGATGCCGCGGGCGGCGCCCTTCGACGGAGCCGGGAAGACGACGATGTTCATGCGGGGCGCCCCAAGATGTCTCCGGCCGAATGGGTTACCTCGGTGTGTTCCTATTGAGGAACTCGAGGAGACCTTCAAGTCGGCGAGCGGTTTCACCGGCGACGAGATTAAGAAAACCGCTACGGTGACTCCATTTAACTTCGTAGGGACTCGCGACGATTGGCGGCGGCTCGAGCACGAAAACTAGGGCAAAGAGTGCGCATTTAAAAGAGAGAAACGGAGGCGGGTCGGTTTATTAAATAATGCCTCCACGTATGGGATATTCGCGAAGCCCTAACGAATCCCGGCAAGGGCGCTGGCGCGAGTCCCGATCCGGACTCGCGAAGACGGCTAATCCCTACATGGATCAAAACGGAGGGTCACAGATCTAGGTTAGGTTTGCTCCGGCTACTGGGTTAGCGCCGTCATGCTCAGAACGGCCAGTCATGCGTTAATAGTGCCGGGCCATGGCTTAGTAACAGTAGCTTTATTTTCCACCGAATTTCCTAATTAAAATAAATACCAAAAATAAAACTAATTATTTGGGGTAGTAAAAATATCAGAAAAATTCTGGAAAAATTCCCAAAAATATTTTAGGACATTTGTGACTTAAATAAAATATTTTCAGCAAAACTTTATTTTAACTCTTCTATTATTTAATTAATTTGATAAATGGCTTAATTCAAAATAAATTCAAATAATTCCAAATAAATCCAAATAAATTCCAGAAATTCCCAAAAATTCAAAATACCATTTAAATGCAAGAAAAGCAAAAATTGGGGTGTTACATAAACCTCCCCCCCTTAACAGAATCTCATCCCCGAGATTCAAGGCTGACTATAGAAATAGGATCAGGGAGACTCAACTCTTGAGACTTCCTCGAACTTCCAAGCAACTACACACTGGACAAGGTCTCTTCTGAAGAAACGCTTGATAACATCCAAAAATTTGTAGGCTGCTTTTCGTAATAAAATCCTTTTGCAATTCAACTGACTCCCATAGGGTCTGGTTTTCTGACACTAGATTGCACTTCTTCTGCTGAGATTCTTGAAAGACATTACACACCTATGCTGACATCTCTTGGAAACTTCATTGACAAGCATCCTTGCTTTTGTTCGTTGCAACTGGATTTTCTGCTTCTCGCAGGAATTGGACAAACTGCACTTGAGGACGAACGAATATGCAACTCTGCCGGTCCCAAACAAAGCTTGAACACCGTGTGCACCTAAGGACGTTCTCGGACTTCGCAGATGAGGTGAGAAACATAAGGTTTGGGTTGAGTACCGATGGGATGAATCCTTTCTGAGAATTGAGTAGCAGCCATAGCACCTGGCCTGTTACACTATGTATCTATAACATTCCTCCATGGTTGTGCATGAAGCGAAAGTAGATCATGATGCCGTTGTTGATCCAAGGCCCCAAGCAACCTGGAAATGACATTGATGTCTACCCGAAACAATTGGTTGAAGATCTTGTGACGTTGAGGGACGGTGGTGCAAGGGTATGGGATGAGTACAAAAGGGAGTATTTCACCCACGTGCATTGTTATTTGTAACAATCAACGATCGGCTTGTTTCAGAATCTGTCCAAATTTTACTATCAAAGGATATAGAGCCTGCATCCAGTGCTTAGATGAAATGGACGGCACGTACCTAAAAAACTATCAGAAGGTTGTGTACATGGGTCACCGTAGGTTTCTTCTTACGAGTCACCCGTTGCGGAAGAAAGGTAGTGTGGGACATATACATCCAGGTATATGCATGGCAAGCCAACGAGGCCCAATCAGACATGGATGGGTTGGGCCGATTGTAGATAGCAACCGACTCGGATTAGGTAGGACACGATTGTAATCTAGTTCGTTATGATACGGATATAGAACAGGAGTTTTGATCCATACTTTGTATGCGAGTGGGACTCTCTTTTGTAACCGCCCTCCTCTGCTATATAAAGGGAGGGGCGGGGGAACGTTGAAACACAATCTCCTCCGTGAGAGCCCAAACCTGTATACATCCGGTGTCTCGTGCTACCATCAAGTTTAGATCTGGCGTCTAGCCCCCTTTTAATTATTGCCGACAACAAACGTTGACAGTTGGCGCGCTAGGTAGGGGTTGCGCTAGGATCAATCTCAGCAAGCTTGATGGCGATCTTCAACGATGACTTGGCCACCTTCGCCTGCCAGCGCTTCGCTCGAAGTCTGGACTTCATCGCCGACGATTTTGGCCAACTCACCCTTTCAGATTGGGATCGATTCAACTGAAGCGATTTCGCCTTCTTAGCCACCCACCACTCGGATCGGGTCGCAAGGCCATCTCGTCTCGGACGGTAAGCCAAAAGTTTGTCCCCCGCCTTGAGCAAGAACTGGCTAATGATGAGTCCCGAGTGCTCAAGGATGGCCGAAAACCACTCGGATCTAAAGGTCAGTCCAATCTATCCTCGTGCTATTCCGATCCATAAGAAAGTTTTCAAGGCTTTCGTGGAGTCTTCGTCATCGAAGACCCGCGAACTGAGTCCCAGTAGCAGAAGGATGCTGCGAACGCTGCAGAAGAAGAGCGCCTTCGTCAAGAAGGCCGCGCGAAATCTCTCCAGAACAGAGGCCGCAACGCTAATGAAGAAATTTTGCAGATGAAGATGGGGAACCAGTCGGTTTTTCATACTCCTCAGCAGAATATCGTCGCCTCCAAGACACTCCTCGACACATTGGGACCAATGCTTGGTTCGGACAGCCCTGCTGCACCGATTGTAGCCCAAGTACAGGCCATGGTGACGGTGGCAGGCATCCAGCAACATCGGGAGGAGCCAGAGGGAAAAGGAGATTCCCGCACTCGCATAGTCAACTTCAAGCAGTTGCCAAGAAGAATACAACCGCAATGGGCCAAGCACGAAGCCGACGAGGAGAAGATGCCCGGCGAAGCATCAGCCGTGACCTCCGAATTGATCTAAATGCTAGACGGCGGGACCGGGAGGATGAAGAATGCCGTAGGTGCAAAGATGATTATGAACGTTTTGGTATCCACCACGACGATCGAAACGATCGCAGAAATCATCACCACCGCGACCAAGGCGATAGCGAAGACCGCCCAGTTAGATCACCTCATCGGCGTTCCCCACGGCGCAGCGATGGGCCTATTGAGGGCATCTAAGCCTTCACCTCCTGGCTCCGCCAAGTGGTTTGGCCTGAAGGATTCAACCCAAAAGGCATTACCAAATTTGACGGAGAAAGAGATCCAGAAGCGTGGCTGCAGGTTTATTCCCTTGCGATCATGGTGGCAGGAGGCGATCACAACGTGATGGCCAACTATCTACCGATCATGCTTACTCCTTCAGCTCAATCCTGGCTCACCGGACTTCCAGCGAACTCTATAGATTCCTGGGGAGATCTATGCGGGCAGTTCATCACCAACTTTCAGGGTACCTACGAACGACCTGGAACTCAATGGGACCTGCATCAGCTTCACCAGAAAAGGAGCGAAACGCTTCAAGAGTTTATTCGGCGCTTCATGCAAAAAAAGAATACAATCAGGGATATTTCAGAAGCAGCAGTCATTGCGGCCTTCCAGAAGGGTGTTAACGACCACAACCTAATTAAGAAGATGTCCCGGAAGCCGCCGACCACGGTAAGGGAGATGTTTGAATTGGCAGATCGCTATGCGACAGCCTCGGATGCCTTGGCCGAACGACAAGACGATCGCCCACGGCATAAGGATAAAAAGGAGCACGCCGAGTCCTCCAAGCAGCGTGACAGGAAGCGGAAGCCTGAAGAAATGGTGGCGGCGGCCGAGCAGGGCCGGCATCGCGTGCCACGCACAGATGACTATGATGCGGAAATGGAGGCCACTTGCCCTTTCCATCCTAAGGGGAAACATGCTGCGAAGGATTGCTTCACTCTGAGGAGGTTCGCTAAGGAGTCCAGAAAGCGGCCAGCCAAGGGCGAAGCAAAGGATAAGGAAAAGAAAAAGCAACATCCCCTTGAAAATGATGAAGGCGAGTATCAGAAGACGGAGTGTGAGCTCAACTACATATTTGTGGATCGGCTACTTATGAGTCCAAGCGAAAGCAAAACCTTACCGCTCGGGACATCATTGCAGTTATGCTAGCAACACCACAGTACCTCAGATGGTCCGAGGTCCCGATCGCTTTTGATCGCTCGGATCATCCGGATCACATTCCCTATCCCGGAAGATATCCTCTGGTGTTGGACCCTGTGATTCGTAGTGTTAAACTCAAGAGGGTGTTGGTTGATGGGGGGAGTGGACTCAACGTCCTCTTCTCCAAAACCTTTGACGACATGAAGATTCCTCGCTCCGAGCTAAAGCGGGGTTCATCACCGTTCCATGGAGTAATTCCTGGAACCTCTTCGGTCCCGCTCGGGCAAATCACTCTGCCAGTCATGTTCGGAACCAGAGAGAATTACCGCACGGAGTATCTCAATTTTGAAGTAGCTGATTTCCAGACGGCATATCATGCCATCTTGAGAAGGCCGGGCCTGGCTAGATTCATGGCCGTGCCTCACTACACTTACCTCGTCTTGAAGATGCCATGGCTGAAGGGCATTATCTCCATCCGCGGCGACGTCAGACAGTCGTTCGTTTGTGACAGAGAGAGCTGTGAGATGGCTGAAACACAAGAGGTAGCAGCCGAAAGGGAGAAGATCCGATAGGCAGCCGCACACCAGCAAGATGAAGGAGAAGTCCTGGCCAAGAAACAAACCAAGACAAGCATGAGGCTAGACGAGGGGACCAAAAGGTAATCCTCGACCCATCCAACTCAGCTCAAACGGCTTTGATCGGGACAGGACTCACCCCCAAATAGGAAGACGCGCTCGTCACCTTTCTTCGGGCCAACCGGGACATTTTTGCGTGGAAACCATCCGACATGCCCGGTGTCCCTAGGGAGGTGATCGAGCATTCTCTCAATGTGGACGAAAAGGCGAAGCCCATCAAGCAGCGACTCTGACGGTTTGCTCAAGACGGCCGGGAGGCCATTAGGGAAGAAATCACTAAGCTTTTAGTGGTAGGTTTTATAAAAGAAGTGTATCATCCCGACTGGATAGCGAACCCAGTTCTTGTTCGCAAAAAGAATAAAAGCTGGCGTATATGCGTTGATTATACCGATCTTAACAAGGCGTGTCCGAAAGATCCTTTCGGTCTGCCTCGCATTGACCAGGTGGTAGATTCAATGGCGGGCTGCGAACTCCTCAGTTTTCTGGATGCCTACTTAGGGTATCACCAAATCAGGCTAAAAGAAGAAGACTGCATCAAAACTTCGTTCATCACTTCATTTGGCGCATTTTGCTATGTCACAATGCCGTTCAATCTAAAAAACGCTGGTGCAACCTATCAGTGTGCAATACAGCGGTGCTTTCACACCCAAATCGGATGCAACGTGGAGGCTTATGTGGATGATGTCGTCGTCAAATCCCGTGTGAAGGAGGATCTAATATCCGATCTGGCAGAGACATTTGAAAGTTTAAGGGCTTACAAGATGAAGCTCAACCCAGAAAAGTGTGTCTTTGGGGTTCCCTCAGGAAAACTGCTCGGATTCATTGTGTCACAGCGGGGCATCGAGGCGAACTCGGAGAAGATCAGTGCAATTCTAAAGATGAAACCTCCGACTAGCCAGAAGGACGTCCAGAAGCTCACAGGGTGCATGGTGGCACTCGGCAGGTTCATTTCCCAATTAGGATCACGGGGAATGCCCTTTTTCAAACTTCTGAAGAAGCAGGGCAACTTACAATGGACGGCCAAGGCACAGCAGGCTTTCGAGGAACTCAAGACATTCTTGTCATCTCCACCTAGTATTGGTCCCACCAATGCCCGAGGAACCCCTTTTGCTTTACATTGCTGCGACGACTCATGTAGGCAGCGCTGCAATTGTGGTAGAGCGGAAGGAAGAAGGGCACCTTTAGAAGGTCCAACGACTAATTTATTTCATCAGCGAGGTGTTGGGAGAATCCAAGGCATGCTACCCGCAGGTACAAAAACTATTGTATGCTATACTGCTTTCTTCTCGCAAACTCAAGCACTACTTTCAAGGGCATTCGATTTCGGTGATCACCTCTTTTTCGACTAGGATATACTCCACAACCGGGAAGCCACTGGGAGAATTGCAAAATGGGCGGTCGAGCTTGGGGCATTTGAAATCTCTTTTCAGGCCGCGAATAGCAATAAAATCTCAAGTACTAGCCGACTTCACCGCCGAGTGGGTAGAATTGCAAACCCCCACGATTACTAAAGAGCTCGAGTATTGGACAATGTACTTCGACGGCTCCCTCATGCTCAGCGGCGCAGGGGCTGGTGTGGTGCTCATCTCCCCGACAGGCGAGTGTTTGAAGTATGTTCTTCAGCTGCATTTCCTGGCGTCAAACAATGCCGCCGAGTACGAAGCACTCATCCACGGACTTCGCATCGCAATATCTCTCGATGTTCGACGACTGACAATTCGCGGCGACTCCATGTTGGTAGTCAACCAGGTGCAAAAAGACTGGTCGTGCATCGGAGACAACATGGCTGCATACTGCCAAGAAGTAAGGAAACTCGAAGACAAGTTCGACGGGTTGGAACTCATCCATGTGCTCCGCCGTGACAACGAAACAGCAGACGAGCTCGCAAGACTAGGCTCCAGTCGGGCAATAGTATCGGCTGGCGTATTTGTCGAAGAGCTCCATAAACCTTCAATAAGCCAGCAGTGGGAGCCAAGCAAATCAGAGGAAGCACCAGCCGAAGAAGAAGTCTTAGTCATCAATCCAGATTGGACAGCTCCTTTTTTAAATTACTTGTTAAAAGACGAGCTTCCCGAAGATCACGTAGAAACAGAGCGCATCACACGCCGGAGTAAGAGCTATGTGGTGGTCGGCGAGAAGCTCTTTCGAAAAAGTGCCTCTCGAGTTCTAAGGCGCTGCATATCGGAGCAAGAAGGAAAAAGTCTTCTCAGAGAAATCTACTCGGGTATTTGCGGGCATCATGCAGCGTCAAGCACCTTGGTGTGCAAAGCTACCGTCAAGGCTTTTCCGCCGATCGCCGATTCAACGTGGAGGACATTGTTCGCTTTTCGCGAGGGCTACCAGCTTCGCCGCCAGATACATCGCATCGGCAAGAATTACAAACCATTTCGATCACCTGGCCCTTTGCAGTCTGGGGGCTCGACATGGTTGGCCCTCTAAAGAAAGCTCAAGGTAGTTTCACTCATCTCTTCGTCGCTGTTGATAAGTTCACCAAGTGGATTGAAGCGAAGCCCGTCGCCACAATTACGGCGGCCAAGGCCAAAAGCTCTTCTAGGAAATCGTGGTAAGGTTCGGCGTACCCAACAGGATTATCACGGACAACGGAACCCAATTCCGAGGTGAAGAATTTCAAGACCGGTGCGACGAACTCGACATCAAAATTTGCTTCGCCTCCGTGGCTGATCCAAAAAGTAACGGTCAGGTGGAGCGGGGCAAACGGCATGATCTTACAAGGATTAAAAACAAGAATTTTTGATCTTCTCAAACCATATGCCACTCAATGGGTAAAAGAATTGCCTTCGGTACTCTAGGGGCTTAGAACTACTCCCAGCAGGGCGACCGGGTAGTCACCTTTTTTCCTAGTATATGGCTCAGAGGTGGTCTTGCCCACCGAGTTGACATTCAGATCCCCTCGGGTTCGGAACTACAAGGAGGCCGAGTCGGAGGAAAACAGGATAGAAGATATCGATCGGTTGGAGGAGGCCAGGGAAGTTGCTGCAATCCAGTCGGCCAAGTACCTCCAGGGCCTGCGCCGCTACCATGACCGAAACGTTCGGGGCCGTGCATTCTCTAAGGGCGATCTAGTCCTAATAAAAAACCAAAAGCACAAGCACAAGCTCTCTCCAAGCTGGGAAGGCCCTACATCGTCGACGAGGTGACACGACCGGGGGCTTACCGACTCAAGCGGGAAGACGGCGCTATCATCCGTAACTCATGGAACATAGAGCAACTACGTCATTTTTACTCTTAAAATACAGTACATTAGATATGCTATTCGTAAATAAAGTTTTCCTTGACTTGCTACTCAATTGGTGCTCAATTGAGCAGTAAGTTGGGGGCTACACCTAATAGTGTTGCGCATGCGCAACACTTCTAGGTCATTTACTGTTTCTTACATTAAGAATATTGTTCGCGAATAAAGTTTTTTCACCTTGACTTGCTACTCAATTGGTGCTCAATTGAGTAGTAAGTCGGGGGCTACACCTAATAGTGTTGCGCATGCGCAACCCTTCTTGTGAATCATCTGCTATTCCTTTTTCTCCCCGATGATCACGATTAAGTTCGAGTGTTTTAGTTCTTGATTGTGAAACCCTGACCCATGAAACGGCAAAATCTAGCTACCCAATAAAAAGCGTGCCTGGGAAAAAAAAATGGCCATGCGCCAACTCACGACGCTTGGGGGCTAGACTGGTTGGTCAGGGTGCTTAAACATAAGGGACGAAAGAACCACTCGGGAAGGTCGAAAGATCAAAAGAGGAAAATAAAGAACAAGCACCGTTAAGATAATATTACACAAGATAAAATTGTTCCAAATACCCCAGGTCCATATACACCAAAACATTGCGTAACCATTCTTTGCAAAAACTAAAATAGCTACGCCCGGCGTGAGCGTCCTACGGCTTCTATAAGGGCGTCCCGAGCCCTGAAGAGCTTCGAAACGACCTCAAGCAAGGCGTCGACGGCAGCGGTGTCTCGGGCCACGGCATCCATCTCCGCATCCTCGGCCATCGCCAACTCGTACAGAGCCCATAGCTCAGCAAGGTCGTCCTCCTCTTCGACGGGAGGCGGAGGGTCCTCGTCTTCAAGATCGAACACCAGCTCCTCGCCGTCAGACAGAAAAGGCTCTGGGGAAGAAGCCATGAAGGACCTGAAGAAAAGGAAGCAAGGCAAAAAGCTCAGAAGAGGACGATCGCTCAAGCAGCGGTTATGCCCTTACGTGCGAAGAACGAAGGTTAAGCAGCAAGAAGGAAAAGTAAAATGTAGAACTTGCAGCGATCAAGAAAACGTACGGACGCAAGCTCCGAAGCGACGGATGAAGGAACGCTAGAAGAAGAAGAAGAGACAGCTGAATTGTGGTAGTGCGCGGCAGACCGTTGTGTTCGAGGCAAGACTCACCCTTATAAAGAGCGACGTCAGCCTGTGCCTTAAGTAGGAAACGCTTCACCTTCCGTATATACTAGGCATGACCTAACACACGTCTCGAGATGGGCCAAGTAGCACGCACGATGATTACTATATGAACAGGAATCTCAAGATGGGCCAAATTTGATTTAGGGTATAGTAAGCCCCACGATGGGCCGAAAGCCAAGGACCGTGGCAAGGACGAGAATTGGGTACCTCCTAAATCAAGTTCAGCCTCAAAAGAAAAAAGGTCCCACAACTACAGCATTCAAAAGCAAGACACAGCAAGAATAATCAAGCACTTCTCCGACGGGCAAAAAAACCAAGTGTAGGACGAGTCTCAGAATACAATGTTTACACAGCACCCAAATCCAGGTTCTCAACCAAAGCAGAGGCGGTGTCCCTAACCTCATCGACAAGGTCAAGCGCTTGGTCATCATCAACAGCGCAGGCGAAGCCCTCCTTGATTGCCTCGAGTTCCACTCGGGGATACAGGGATTTCACTATGGTTAATGCTTGGTAGGCGCTTGTGGTTGCTATATCCTTAAAGTGTGCTAGCACAGACTTCTTGGGCCTCTCGCCACCATTGGATTGTGGCGTCCAAGGCCATATGGGACAAAGGTTGGCCCGCCTCGTTTGGGCTCAACATCCGCAGCAGTTTCTCAGAGCCCTCCTGAATCCTATCAACTCGCAGCTTAGTGGACTTGATCCTCTCGTCAAGATAGTGATATTGGGCTTGCGAGTTGACTCGGTGCACTACATAACCAGTCAGATTAGTTCAAGGTCGCTGTCAAATACAAGAGGGAAACAAAAAATAAGTCGGGAGTAAACCTTCCAGCTCTCTCCTCAACTTTGACGCCTCAGTTTTGGCTTCCCCTTCAGACTTCTTTAGTTTCTCAACCTGCTCGTCGGAGGACTTAAGCTTCACCCGAAGATCTGCAGCAGTGAAAAACCGAAGTCAAGGCATGGAAGGATGAGCCAAGAAGTAAAAAGCTAGAGTACAGACCAAATGCAGTCGGACAAAGGAATTACCATCGAGGGAAGACGTCAGATTCAGTTTCTCTGCCTCAAAGTCGGAGACCTGGGTTCGAAGCTTTTCCAGTTCCTCTCGGTTCTTGACCCGAGCCCGGTTGAGCTCCTCTTGCAGTTGGACGCGAACTCGCTCAACCTCAGCTTCATAGTCCTTCCACATCTTGGTCCTCGGGAGTAATTCTCGGATAAGAGCTTTCCGATCTTGTGCACGTCCTGCCAGGCGCTGAATACAGGGGCAGGAACAACCAAGACGCATGGCGCATTACGGACAGATAATAAAAAAAAGGGATACCTAAAAAATAGTTCAGCATGAACAACTCACGCCGCCAAGACGATAACAGGTAAAAGCGGCGTCACGGAACGACGCCCACTCCTCAGTCTCATCCTCGTCATTAAAGTTCCTCCCGTTATCATATTTGTCGAAGAAGGCAACCCGTATTGGAGAAGCGGGGCGGGGAAGTGGGGGGAGTTCCTTCGATGGTGGTGAGCGGCGAGTGGGCTAAGGAAGCTCTTCCGGCAGAGGATCAGCAGCGGGATCGGCGGCAGCCTCAAAAGGTGCATTCGACCACCACTCGAGGACGATTCGACCATCGGCTCAAAGTGAGTTGGCGGTGGGCCGATCGAGCCCGAACCAGCCTCGATGTTCGCGGTCGCGGCGGCAAGCAGGGGAACTGTTGTTGACTGCTCTGCGGTCACCTCAGTGGTGGCGGGATCGGCTACGTCTGACGCACGGGCCTCCGTGCGCCTGCAGCATCTTCAGCAACCTCTCTCTTAGGCTCCTAGTGCGGCGCATCCACAAGAATCTTGCTGGAACCTTCTCAGGAGAGAAGCAACACAGCTTTTGGCGTACGGGCCGACAGTCGGGCCACACTTGCAATCTGTGCTCGACCACCTCCCTCGGGACACCCGGCATGTCTGTCGGTTCCCAAGCGCATATGCTCTTGTTGGAGCGGAGGAGGGTGACGAGCTCGAGTTCCTATTTGGAACTCAGCTCAACCGAGATGTGAATACACCTGGTCAAGTCGCCATCTTCGAGCAGCACAGCTTTCGTCGACCCACTAGGCTGGATCGCCGCCTTTTCGCGGGCACTCTTCACAGTTTCCTCGGGACTCGGCTGGGCAACATACCGGCGAGGGCCAAGGCCTTGGTCTCACACCTGTGCGCCGCCTTGAGATCGCCCCGCACCATGATGACGCCGCTATATCGCACCAATTAAATCCTATTCTGATTATTATGGCTATAAGTTTTGGTATAAATTTCTAGTTAATCATGAGTTTTTTTAAAGCAAGAAGTATGAGAAAGCAAGAGAACAAGAAAAAAAGAAGAGATGTTAGCTATATCGCACCAATAAAATACTTGTGTTAGTGAGTTTTCATACTTAACATTTTACCTTTATAAGTGTGTTTATGATTTAGGACTAAAACTAACACCCGCGCGCGGTGCGGGGACGCTGATGCCGTGCCATCAAGACGTTGCCCTAGTGCCACTGTGCTACCATGCGATGCCCTGCTAGCCGCTGTTGCTTGTCTAGTCCCGCTGTTGCTGCTAGGTTGTGCTTTGGTGCTCCATGCATGCGTGCGTGTTTTGGTGCTGCTACTAGTATGTGTGGCAGTGTGGCCCAGGCTAGAGAATGAAAGGAGGCAAATTTTTTAAAACATAGTATGTCAAATCAAAATTTTACAAAATACACCTTTGTCGCCAATTCAAATGGTGACAAAAGTTTCAGACTTATCAACCAAATGAATCCACGATAAAATAGTCCGTTGACGAATGCAAACAACCACTACTACAGCATCGCTTCATCCGCGAATTTCATCATCGTCGGGTAGGTTCTACCAGCCGGTGATAATATTATCACTATCGGTTATAACTTCACTCGGCAAGGATATTATTATCAACGCAGATTCTAACTTCAACCGGCAGTGATAAGAATAGTATAATTTTCCCGCACGAATGGAGGTAATATCATTGCCGGGCTTAGAGAGACCTGGCAGTGATAAGAAAAAATCATTGCCGGTTTATATAAAAAACTGGTAGTGATTTACCATTTTCACTGCTAGTTTTACTCCAGAACCAGCAGTGATATTACTGTTCCCCAAAATGAGTTAAGATATAGAACATATCAAAGCATAATTAGTTAAAAAATATAACATATTAAACATTTGTAATTTATCTCGCGCAGAACATTTTTAGTCCTAATTTTATATACAAAATATAACGGGCCAACGGCTTTTAACCGTTTGAAACCGAAAATGGCGCGAAACCCTATATCCAAAAGTTGTCGTCGTCGTCCTCCTTCTCGTCGCCGGAGCTACCGCCGGATGACCGATCGGAGTTGCGGTGGTGCTCCCCCTCCTCCTCCTCTGAATCCGATTCGGTGACGGAGTTGGTCTTGCCTCAACGCCTGGCCGAGCTCGCAGCCATTGTCGTGCCGTCGCCTCCTCCTCCTCTCCTCTGCCTCCTCTTCCTCCTCCTCCGCCTCCTCCTCCTCCTCCTTCTCCTCCTTCTTCTCTGGCGGCAGATCAGTGCTTTGCCCAGTACGTGCTCGCTTCTTGGGGGGGTATTCTTATAGCAATGGTGGATTGTGAGGAGCGCCACAGATTGAGGAGCTGCGCAT
Source organism: Guadua angustifolia (assembly GCA_036346375.1). NCBI lineage: Eukaryota > Viridiplantae > Streptophyta > Magnoliopsida > Poales > Poaceae > Guadua > Guadua angustifolia. The sequence continues at coordinate 1,241,800 of CM070509.1, forward strand.
TATATATAGGAGGAATGGGAAGCCCAACAGTTGCCAAAATGGGGAAGATCAACAGTTGGCAGAGGAATGGGGAAGAGCTACGATCGTTGGCGGTGGGAGTTGGAAGGTTCATATTATCACTGCCGGTTCTAACTTGAACCGGCAGTGATAATATTATCATTGCCGGTTTTAAATTAAACCGGCAGTGATAAGAACAGTGTACGCTCGAATGGAAGACAATATCATTGGGTGATTTATTACTGCCAGTTGAATAGTATAACTAGCAGTGATAAAGTCATTTGCGCGGAAAACGACTCAATATCACTAACGGGTTTAGATAGAGAACCGATAGTGATGTATTACTGTCAGGTCAACAGTGTAACCGGCAGTGATAAAGTGAATTGAGTGGGAAATGGCAGCAATATCACTTCCGGTTTTTGAGGGAGAACCGGCAGTGATATATTACTGCCTGTTCAAGAGAATAAACCGGCAGTGATAATATGGCACTATATATACCCTGGCTCCCTTCCCCAAGTTCTCTAGAACAGAGAGGAGCTCTGTTCTTGCTCGATTGGGGTGGAGAGGGGGCAAATTTTTGCTCTCAAATTTAGTGTAATTCATTTCTAACTTGTGATCTAAGGTTCGTATCTTGATGTACATTTCTTTGGTAGTTTGTTTAGTTGGATATTACATTCTATATTGTTGTAGGTTGTGAGAATTATTGATTGCCTAGTCAACACAATTAGATTTCTAATCTGGAGTTTAGATTTGAAATTACCAACTTTTATATGCATAGTGATTTCATTTAATACGTTGATTGAATTTAAATGTGGTAGCACTTCATAATTAACTATTGTTTAATCTAATTACTTAAAATGTGGTAGCCTCGAGATTTATATATAACTAATAGCAACCACGTACCAGGCCAAACGTTCATCGATAGCCATGAAGGTCGGATTGTAACTTAGTTGTATAATTAAGGATATGCTTTATTTTGTATGAAGGTCAAGCTTCAATTTGTAATATAAACATTTTGTACGAAAGACATGCTTCAATTTGTAATGTATGGAGTATTGATTATTATAATCATCCAGAAAAAGTAAATGTCCAATGGATGAAAAGGTATATAATTGATGTAAAAAGGCCATGCATAAAAGAATTATGTTGCTCATCCAATACTCCTTGATAAAATAGTACTGAAATCAGAGAAGAGGAGACAATAGTACTCAAATGAGATAAAATAGTACTCAAATTTGTTGGATGGACCATTATATATAACTAATAGCAATTATTTAATTGGTTTTACAATCGAGATTTGGATATAGATTTATAAGTAATGAAAATTTCTAGATTAATTAGCACTACATAACAAATTAAATGTATAAAACAATTTGTGAGCACTTATTGATTTACTGAGATTTTATTTGTTATAAATATTTGTAGATGGACCGAAGATGGATGTATGAAGCAGACTATCGCGATAGAGAGTACTTTAACAGTGTGACTAGTTTTCTGAGCGCGGCTGCGGCGTATAAGTCAAATAAGCTGATGGACTATATTTGTTGCCCGTGCATTGATTGCAAGAATGAGAAGCAATGTTCGAACCTTGAGGCGATCCGTGCACACTCGCTTCGAAGGGGTTTCAAGCCTGCCTATACCTGTTGGACCGAGCATGGTGAAGATGAGATTGTGCGTGAAGGGCATTTGATTGATGATGAGGAAGACAACGACTCGACCATGGTGGAAAATACGTTCGTCGACACCCATGAAGAGACATTCATCGATAACCATGAAGATGATCTAGAACAGATGTTGCATGATGGGGAGGAGGACCTCACGAGTGAAAGGGATTTTCAGAAGTTTCAGCATATGGTAGAGGATTCTACAACACCCTTGTACCCGGTTGCAAAGAGGAGATCAAAAAGTTGCATGTTGTGCTTACGCTGCTGCAGTTGAAGGCAAGTAATGGTTGGTCCAATAAGAGTTTCACAGAGCTATTAGGTTTCTTCAGAGATGTCCTTCCAAAGAGTAACGTGTTGCCAGCAACCACGTACTAGGTCAAGCAGGTTGTTTGCCCATTGGGACTGGAAATGCAGAAAATACACGCATGTCCAAACGATTGCATATTGTATCGCAATGAGTTTGCAAATTTGGATGCATGTCCTGTTTGCAAGGCATCTCGGTATAAGCGCGGCGATGACGATATCGAGGGGCAGTGTAAGAAGAAAAGACCTCCGACCAAGGTGGTGTGATATTTCCCTATAATCCCCTGTCTGAAGCGTCTGTTTGCGAACAAAAGGCATGCTCAATTGCTGCGATGGCACACCGAGGACTGTAAAAAGGATGGAATGCTTAGACACCCTGCTAACTCCGCGCAGTGGAGAAATAACGATAGAAAATATAAGAAACACTTTGCATATAATATGAGGAATATAAGGTTCGGACTCAGTACGGATGGGATGAATCCTTTCGGCAACATGAGTAGTCGTCATAGCACTTGACCGGTGACTTTATGTATGTACAACCTTCCTCCTTGGCTTTGCATGAAGTGGAAGTACATTATGATGCCGTTACTGATCCAAGGGCTGAGACAACCTGGCAACGATATTGATGTGTTCCTCAAACCACTGGTTGAAGATCTTCTGGTATTGTGTAAAGACGATGTACGTGTTTGGGATTAGTACAAAAGAGAGAACTTCATGCTACGCGTGTTGTTGTTCGTAACCATCAATGATTACCCTGCTCTTGACAATCTTTCGGGCCAGACTATAAAAGGATTCAATGGATGCGTGCATTTAATGGGTGATACAGGGAGCCGGTGGCTGAAATACTGTCGAAAAATGTGTTACATGCGGCATTGTAGGTTCCTTCGCAACGACCACCCGTATCGCAAAAACAAGAGAGCTTTTGATGGTACAAAGGAGACTGCTTCAGCTCCGAAACATCGCAACGGCAAAGAAATATTTGCGGCCGTAAAGGATATTAAAATTATCCATGGAAAGGAGGCAGTACATCAGTCGAGTTCCGTGATATAGCTCCTTTGTGGAAAAGAGATCGATTTATGGACCTACCTTATTGGCAACACCTGGATGTTCGACATGCGATTGATGTCATGCATATAGAGAAGAATGTGTGTGACTTGCTTGGTATTTTACTAGACATACCGGCAAAACAAAAGATACACTCAACGACGGATGGATCGAAAGATATGAAACTCGTGAAGGAGTCAGATCATGAAGACTGGTCAAGGAAAAAGTACCTTCCCGTTGCTTGCTACACTTTAAGCAAGATTGAGAAAATTAGCGTGTGTGAGTGCTTGCACGGAGTCAAAGTTCCGTCCGGTTATTCTGCCAACATAAAGAGGCTAGTCTCAATGAAAGACTTGAAATTAGTTGGTATGAAGTCTTATGATTGCCACGTGATGATGATACAGATACTTCCTGTAGCAATTAGGGGTGTTCTGCTAGAGAAAGTGCGAGACCCAATTATAAAGTTGTGTTCATTCTTCAACACGATTTCACAGAAGGTCATCGACCCGTTGAAACTGGATAAGTTGTAGCAAGACATGATCCACACTCTATGCCGGCTTGAGATGTGCTTCCCTCCATCCTTCTTCGATATTATGGTCCATTTTACTGTTTCTTGGCCCTGTGTTTCTACATCAGATGTACCCTTTCAAAAGGTTCATAGGGGTTGTGAAGAAATATATTCGTAATCGACATCACCGGAAGGGTGCATTGTCGAAGGTTAGGGAGCCGAGGAGGTCATCGAAGTTCGTGATCGATTACATGGATCTCAAACCGATTGGTGTGCCCGTATCTCGTCATGAAGGAGGCTACAAGGAAAGGGACACTAGGTCGAAATCGATCCGTACAAATGATCGTGCTTCATTCACGCAAGCACATTTTCTGATTCTGCACTAATCGGTTATGGCGGCCTCGTATGTCAACATGCACAAGAACATGCTCTGAAGAAAAAACCCATGTAAGTCCGAGGTTTGGATAGCGAGATAGCACAGAGATAACTTTGGAGATTGGTTGCTTAGATACATGATGCATACGCAGACAGAGTGCGCTCAATTGAGAGCGCTGGCTAAGAGACCATCATATACAATTTTGACATTTGAAGGATACGACATCAATGGATATAAATTTTATACGAGAGCACAAGATAACAAGAGCACCAACCAAAACAGCATGGTCCGTATAGATGCCTATGACAGCAATGGCAATACGCAGACGTACTACGAATTCATAAAAGAGATTTGGGAGCTTGACTATGGGCCTTTGAAGGTCCCCCTCTTTCGGTGCTAGTGGGTCAGGCTACCTAGGGGCGTGAACATCGACAAGTACGGTATCACTACCGTGGACTTCAAACACGTCGAATACAGAGAAGAACCCTTCGTACTTGCTAATGCCGTTACATAAATTTTCTTTGTAAGGGATCTGGTTGACAAGGAACGCCACGTGGTTCTTCAATCAAAAAGAAGGATTGTGGGAGTTGAGAATGTAGTCGATGAGGAAGACTATCCAATTTGATGAGCTTCCTCCTTTCGGTGAGAACATCGACCTAGGTCTCATGGAAGACATAGAGGAAGCTACATACATACGCTTTGATCATAACGAAGGTCGGATCGTAACTTAGTTGTGTAATTAAGGATATGCTTTATTTTGTATGAAGGTCAAGTTTCAATTTGTGATATAAACATTTTGTACGAAGGACATGCTTCAATTTGTAATGTATAGAGTATTGATTATTACAATCATTCAGAAATAGTAAATGTCCAATGGATGAAGATGAGATAGTAAGACCAAGTTTTTATTGATTATTCCTAATTAACTAAAATTTTAAATAAAACAAAAAAGGAAAATTACCAATTTCATTTCCATACGACTTCCAAAGTTCATCCATAAATAACTGAATTTCAAAATAATGATGAAATGAAAATAACTAAAATAAAACTGTCGATCAGATCATGAGCACAAAAAAAAAACTAAAATTCATAATAAAAAGTTGAAGAAAATTAGCAATTTGGTTTTTGTATGAAGTCCAAAGCAAAATCTTGGAATAGTTGAAATTTGAAATAAAATTCCAATATTTGTATTTGGGGTTTTTTACAAATAAATAGTTATATATCACTGCCGGGTCATAAATGCCCGGCACTAATAATACAATATCACTGCCAGTTCATAAATGAACATGTAGTAATAGTCATATATCACTGCCGGTTCACTGAGTGACCCAGCACTAATATGCAAACATTACTGCCGGTTCATTTATAAACTAGCACTAATAGTCTAACATCACTGCCGGATCTATAACAAGCCGACAGAGATAATATATCACTGCCGGTTCACTGCGTTGAATCGGCAGTAATAATCCTCCCTATATACACGTTTTCTTTCTCGCACTTAGCCATTTCGCAATTCGTTTGGATTTCTTCTAGCGCCCTAGCCGCCGTCATCTCTCCCAGCGCTGGCCCTCCGTGCAACGACGCCTCCCCGCCGTCACCCCCTGCGGTGCCTCCCTCGACGCCGACTCTCCAAGACCGCCCTCCCTACGGTTCCTCCTCCTCTGGCGACCCTCCCGCTGCCGGCCCTCCATGGATTTGACCCTCCTTGCCAGAAGCTCATGATATGTGCTATCTTCTTGTTTTGGTACTGCATTTGATTATTGTTGGCCGATGCTATTGCTCTGTGATGATTGTAGGGTTCTTGATGATATTGACAATTGTTCTGTAAATAAGGCCTTAAGTTGGTAGACTTACATGCATTGACAATCGATGATTCTAGGGTTCTTGATGATTCTACGGTTCTCGATGATATTGACAATCAATGTAATGAGTTCCTGAGTTGGCTGGCTGTGGTTGGAAATTTCTGTGCAAATGTTCCGAGTTGGTTGTGAGCTATACTGAATGGTTGTGAACTGAATGTCGAGCCAAAGAATGGTTTTGGTGGAGGTTAATTGGCTCTGTGATGATTTTTGTCTAAGCCCTAATAGCATTGTTGCTTGGTTGTTATCATTGCTCTGAATTCTTATTATGCATGATAAGGTGGTAAGGATTTAAGGCCTTATTTACTCAATTAATTGTTTTGCCCATTTGTGATGAGATGAAGGTTCTAATCTTCATTCAAACCCAATAATCTGAGAGAAATCATACATAATTACCTCCATATTGCCATAGTAGTCATGATTCATTATATGAATTACATAATGTTGCCTTTATGTGATCTGTTGCCATATGTATCTTTGCGGTGTCGTCAACAGTCAATAACAACAAGTATATGTCTGAACTGTAGTGTCGTCAGCAGGGGCAGGCGCCCAAGAGACAAGGGCCCAACTCATATATTCTTTAGAATATTATTGCTTATTTTCTTACTAAAAAATAATGAATCATTCTTATTCCACACTAATATGATTTTCAAAAAAGTAAAATAAGGTTATAAATCCATAACTAGTATGTTAGTAGTCTATTTCACCAAAAGAGAGAAAAGCGAGCCAGGAGAGGCGGAGCCACGAGGTGACGTGCTTGGTTGACATTGGCTCGCTTCAATTTCTCCCATGACAACAGCAATAAGTTGGGCACCAAAGAAACGCTTCGACTACCGTAAATTGATGCCCTTCAAGAGCAGCAATTTGGGTTCATCGCTCGAGAAATTATCCACCCGAAGGGCGAGTTTCACGAGCATTTGTAGCTTAAGTGACATGCCAACAATTGTGAATGAACAATGTAATGCTTCAAAAGTGAATGAACAATGTAATAATTAAATATTATGATGTTTCAATGTATTTCAATTACACTTTAGCGATGCTTCAGTACTATTTTGCATAACGATACCGCATGTAATACATCTACTGTACAATATATATACATGCTACAACATATACTACAAAAATATATATGCAAAAAGGTTTAAAAAACCCATCACTGCCAGTTTTGGATATCAAAATAGGACACAGAGTTATCACCGCCGATCAACAAGAAAAAAGGGGCAGTAATACTAGTTATCATTGCCGGATATTGATAACAATTGGGCAGTGATAGTTACTTATCACTGCCAGATATTATTGAAAATGTGGCAGTCATAGTTACTTATCACTGCCGGTTGTAAATAATAACTGGTAATGATAATTATTATCACTGCCGGTTGGACAGTATGAACCGGCAGTGATAATTAATAAGAGAAAATTGTTTATTTGCCACTGAAAGTTGGCCGGTTCCCCACAATGCCATCGCGAAAATGCTGTTCTCTGCATTGCCATCCGATCTCAAATTGCCTTCCCATTTTGCCATTGCTGTCAAGTTGGCTGTGGAACTACCGTTAGTTGACATGCGAAAAGACCAAATTGCCCTCCTTTTGAGTGTGCTCCCTATTTAAATCTATCAAATGTGCTTAGAATTTTTTGAAAATTTTTGGAGATGATCTTAAGAGAGTACTAACATTTCTGTAAAAATTTGAGAGCATGAGAAGCTCTGTGATTTTTTGGAAAAATCGTTTAGCGATTTTGTCTTAATGAAAGAATTGCCCATCTTTATCCTAATTTACATCTATCAAATGTGCTTAGAATTTTAGGAAAAATTTTGGAGATGATATGAAGAGAGTACTAACATTTCTATAAAAATTTTAGAGCATGAGCAGCTCTGTGATTTTCTGGAAAAATCTTTTAGCGATTCTGTCTTAATGAAATAATCTAAATTTTGATTTTTCAGAAGCACTAAATAAATTCAAAAATTTATGAAATTTTTTGGAGTGGTTCCTTGGGTTATTTAGAACTTAAATAAAATATTTCTAGACTTTTAAATGTTTTTAATTCATTTCGCCGTCTAAGTTAACACACGGGGGCAGCTTGGTCTTTTCGCATGCCAGCAAACGAGGGGTTCACAGCCAACTGGATGGCGATGGCAAAATGGGAAGGCAATTTGAGATCGGATGGCAATGCAGGGAAGAGAACTTTGCGATGGAATTTTGAAGAACCGGCCAACTCTCAGTGGCAAATAAACAATTTTCTCTAATAATTATCACTGCCGGTTAGTAAGTATAAACCGACAGTGATAGTGATTATCACTGCCGGTTTATATCCGGCAGTGATAGTCCTTGACTATCACTGCCACTTAGATTGTGCCGGGTCCACATCCGACAGTGATACCGATGTGGACCCAGCAGTAATCACATGTTCGGTAGTAGTGAACGACTAAACTGATCTCTGTCGCCATTTCATTTGGCGACAGAGGTGTATTTTTGTAAAATTATTTAAACATATATTATTTTAAAAAATAATTTGAAAGGAGGCAGCAGAAAAGCATGAAGAGAAGAGAAGGCAAGAAAGACAAGAAGAAAGGAAGGGAAGGAAGAAGGGATGAATAGGAAAGAGTTGAAAAGGACGACACTACTTGAAATCCGGGCTTTTGCCACGAAATTTTTTACAACACCATAAATTCAGTTGCATTAGAGTGGTGTTATTGCCTCGATTTGGAAAATTGTGGTGATACGTCCAATATATTACCACGAATTACTGTGCGTTGCGATATTGTTAACTGTCGTGGCAAAAGGTTGGTCATATTGCAACAAAAAATAAAATCATTGCATTAAATAAGATTTTATTGCCACGGGTAAATTTTGTTGCTATAATATTTTATTTTGTGGTGATTTTTAATTTTATAGCCACGATTTTTTTTACGTGGCAATTTTCTTCCCTCAACCAGGCCAACTAGAAAGACAAATTTTTGGCGCATCCACGCAGCCAGCCCGGTGCATGCGAGCGGGAACTATTCCTGTCTCCCGCCACACCTTCGCCTCCACGCGTCGCTCCGTTTCCCTTCGCCTCCACATTCCCTGTCGCCTTCACACATCGTTGCATTCCCTTCGCCGCTCGCCTCGCTCCATTCCTTCGCCCGCTCCATTTTTTTCGCCTCCTGCCGCATCAAGAATCGACCGCCAAGAATCGCCTCGCCTCCTTTCCCCGCCCACGACGGATCTCACCTTCGCGGCCGTTTCAGCGTCGCCTCGACCGATCTCACCGACGCCACCGCCTCCTTTCCCGCCACCGACCGACTCGCCGCCCGCCTCCATTCTCCCCTTCACCGGTGACGTTCGATGCCGCCCGCCATCGGTTCCAAAGACCGCCTCTGTTCAGCGCCGACTCTCGACGCTCCCTTCTTCTCCTTCGAGGTTAGCTTTCGCATAATTAGGTTGCGGTATTTTGTCGTGTTCATTTGTGACGACTTTGTTTGTGATTCGATTTGCAGGGCAAGTACGAGGAGTATGTCTATAACCGGAGTAGAACATCTCAGATGCGATTGACCTTTTGCCTCTCCTCGCAACTGGCATTGACGTGAATGTGATGTTCAGGAAATGCGTTTGATGTTTTCAATTTGTTGATTGGTGGTTTATGCATGTGTGTATGTGGTGTTCCATTTGTTCTCATGTGTACTGGACTGTGGACATTACAGAGTGAATGACTTTGAGTTCAGGACTTAGGACTAAATGTAGGTTTGATCATTTAGGTTGTTTTCGTTGATTTTGCTTTATGCTTGTTGCTGGAGTAGTGTTATACAAGCTGTTTAGTTTCAAGAGTTACACTGGGCTGGTTATTTAATGTCCCATGATTAAACCTTTGTTTTTATCGTTTGATTGAACCGTTGCTTGATGATTAACAATTAAACTTTAATTTTGATATTAATTTGTGAGGCTTAAGTTTTAACAAGACTCGCTTTCATGTACATTAAAGTTGCATTTCATAAGTGATGATGCCTTCTAAATCTTTTTCTGTTTGGTGATGATATTGTTAGTTTTGGTATGTGACTTCCGCTCGCTTCAATTCATTGATCGATAACTAAACTTGACCATCGGCTTATAATTAACATCAATGCATCAATGGAGTCCTATTTTCTTAACATGCTCTCAACAAAATTGCATGATTGATGATTCAGGTTAATGTGGAGCTCGTGGATCCGAACACGCCTACCGGACGTCGAAGCCCATGAAATGCATGGTGAGCTCCTGACACAAGATGAAACTAAGCTCTACTGATCAATTCATCATTTGCTTCGGTTTGGTAAGGGAATGATCAGTTGAATAATTAACGGCGATCTTTGCAGGATGATCATTCATTTTGATTTTTGACATAAATTGCTACTTTTATTGTTTAATTCTTTGATTAATGATCAAGAAAGCCACATGTTGTAATTGTAATTCCATCATTGAATGGTGCTGTTTTCCCATCCTTTTGGCTGCGATCTTCAGATTTTAAACGGATAGTTGTTGTTATTTTTTGTTCATGCTATGTATAATGGATTGGGGAAACCAATGATTGGAACAATACCATTAAAACTGTCACATTGTGTATTAGAATCACCGTCACCTGATCGAAAGGACATGCTTGAACTATAAGTTTACCGGTGATCATCGATTTCAAGGTTGGCCCTGAATCTTCTTTTTCTCCTTTTCTCCTTGATCTTTTCTAGAGCAAGATCTTCGCTTGCCCAAATTTTGATTGGCCTACGATACTCCTTGCTACTTGTTTATTATTGGCCATTACGCCAAAGTTTGTGGTTGAGGTTTATCTTGGACTAGATTAACACTATGCTTATCTTATACAAGGATGGCTAATGTGCAAAACTAATGCTTGCTTGTAACAAACTCCGCTTGATCAGCAATGATATACCAAATGATAATTGGTTAATCAGGAAGGATTTTAAGGCTAGTTTGGGAGTGGCATTGCTGTCCCTATCAAGTTGAGATCTACAAATTGGGAGAATATAGGAGAGAGAAAATAGAGAGTGTGATATGGAGAGTGCTGTTGGAGAGGGAGGAGATATGGAGAGGTATTTTTTTGGTGAGTTCTGTAAATCTGGCTTTTGGAGAGTGAGATTTGGAGAGTATTGTTGGAGATGCTCTTAGTCCCTTGTGTCATCACTCCAATTATCTTTCCTATCATCTCTTTTGAAGACAATGATCTATTTCAATAGATAACAATCAGTCCTTAAGATCGCATTTGATGCTCATTTGCTTCAAAAATCACACAATATGTGCATCTTTTTTCATGCTTTCAGATTTTTCTAAAATGGGAATCCTCGCACATACTGCCTTCTCCCGCTTTAGTTATGTCGTAGATTTGTATTGTTAAATACCTTTCCTTAGCTAATCGGACCTTTGATTGGGTTAAAAGATATTATATAACTAATCAGAGCTTATATTAATACCAAACCTTTATTTGCTCACTGATCTAGAAAGCCATTTGGAAAGGACTGCTATTCCTTGAACAAAGATCAAGACACGCTACAATATTATATTTTAGGATGACAAGATATTTACATCTTCAAGGGATTTTACTACATTTTAGGATCTCAGACTTTTTGGGCAAGGATGAGAAGACATATTTATGCAAGTATCTTGAAGGATGTGTCTTTGTTTGTTTTTGACACAGGAAGGAGTTGGACAATTTGTGAGTAATTTCTTGCTCTTTGATTGACAAGCCTTGAAAGCATGTCACATGATGATAGGAGTTGGATGCGCATGGATAAGGCATCAGATGAGTGGCAACAACGAATCAAGGAATTTATGGAAATTACATTTGAAGGCACCTCTAAAGGAGAAACTACTCCCTGTCCTTGTTTAAGATGCCGTAACATGTCCTACAGAACGCAGTCCGAGGTCCAAAGCCATTTGATTACCAGAGGGTTTGATGAAAGTTTCATCCAAGGGGAAGACAATGGCGATGATTCAGATGAGGACAACACTGAAGGACTTGGTGCAACAGGCGATGGTGCTTCTATCAATGATCTGGTTTCCACACTGATCAGGGGTGCTATAAATGGAGACATCATAGGTAGTAATGAAGAGCCAAATGAACGTGCTAAAAAATTCTTTGAATTGTTAAAAGAGGCTGAGAAGGAATTGTACCCAGGTTGCAAGGAGGCTACCAAGATATCTTTCATTGTCAGGCTCTTTCAGATCAAGTGCATATTTGGTCTGAGTAACAGTGCTTTAGTGGCCATACTTCACCTGTTCTCGCTTGTGCTCCCTGAAGGCCACTGCATTCTAGACACTTTGGATAAGGTACAAAAGGTTGTTCGTGATCTTGGCCTGGACTACCAAAAGATACACGCATGTGTCAATGATTGTGTGCTATTTCGAAAGGAATACGAGGACTTGGATACGTGTCCAAAATGTGGTGAGTCTAGATGGAAAATGGCTGCTTCCGCTGACAAGGATGAGGCGAGTGGTAATGGTTTAGCCAAGAAGCGTGTTCCATGTAAAATCCTACCAGATTTCCTGTTATTCCTCGCCTACAAAGGTTATATATGAGAGAGTCCACATCTTCACATATGCGCGGCATAAGGAAGAAGCGCCCGCTGATGGAAAAATGCGGCACCTGGCCGACCAGTGGCATGGAAGCACATAGATAACAAGTATCCGAATTTGCATTGGATCCTCGCAGTTAGGTCGGGTCTTGCTTCGATGGCTTCAATCCATTTGGGATGTTAAATGTTACATATACCACATGGCCTGTGATCCTAATCCTTACAACTTGCCTCCTTGGTTGTGTTTGAAACAACCGCTTTTGGATTATGTCAATGTTGATACAGTAACCAAAGTCGCCAGAAACAACATTGATGTATATTTGCAACCATTGATCGATGAGCTAAAAGAGCTTTGGGTTGATGGTGTTGAGACATGGGATGCAAAGGTGAAGAGGAATTTCACTTTGCATGCAAATCTGTTATGGACAATTAATGACTTTCCAAAGATATGGGATGCTATCTGGTTGGAGCACAAAAGGCAAGTTTGCATGTCCCTCACCGCCACAAGCATACCGAGTATTTGTGGTTGAAATTTGGGTCTAAGCATTGCTACTTGGGCCATCGCCGGTTTTACCTTGAACCACTGTGGCGCCGAACAAGATTAGCTTCAATAACAAGGTTGAGACTAGGGATGCTCCGGTGCACCGACCGGTGCTCAAAAGCTAACAGTTTGAAAGTTTTGAGCAAGTGGCATTTGGGAAGAAGTCAAATAAGAGGAAGCAGCGTGAAGAAGAAAATAGATGGCACAACTAGAGGAAGAATTCCATGAAATGGATATGGATAGAGCTAATATCTCCTTTTACAACTTGATGTGTATGAAATCAAAGTTTGGTTACTCAGGGAGAGATTACTTGTTCTATAAGAAGCGATGTGGCAGGGATGTCGCAACTCTTGAGCCGATTGATTTTGAAGATGAAGCACTTACAATGGTAACAAACAATGAGGCAGAGAGGAAGGTTCGATTATTAATAGCAAAGGATCTGCCGAGAGAGATGCAGGTTACAATTACACCCATAAAGCGCCCTAGGGAGGCACCAATTGAGGATGAATTTGTTACAGATGAGAATATTGATGCATACAAGCTATGGCTTCAGAAGCTGCAACGCGAAGAACCAGATACAGGTAAGCTATGTTGCTGCACTTTTCGCACTTCTAGCCATATAATGCATTGACCATTCAAAGCTAACATGCTGATGAATTGCAGAATTTAAGGATGATTATAGAGAGGATACAATCAGAACATATAAGGAATGGTTGAGGCAACAAGGCGACCTTCCAGATATTAGTAACTGGTTTTCTCACACTGAATACACGATATATTGTATTGTCCATAATTACTTACCGATGTTTGCATTGTATGCAGCTGCGTATGTACAGGAGCATCGCAACAATCTTCCTAGCATACATGATGGGGAAATCGATGACAGCAACCCATCAACAACAACCCGGCCATCTCATGCTCGTCGTTTAAAGCAGAAAACTGATGGTAAAGTGTAAATAAATGATACTTGTTTATATTATTATGCTCAAATCTGCCTCGGTGAATATATTTGTTTATATTCTTGATGCTATGTTAGCAGCTTCCAATCAAGGGTGCAAAAAAACTGGTCGTGGTACACTCAAAGGTCTAGCAGCAGCCAATAAGAGAATAAAAATGGGCTCTGAAAAAATGGAAATACAATTTTCTGCGAGGCTGGGAGGTCCCATAGGAACAAATGCCCGCTCCTTTGTCGATGAAGTGGTAATGTTTACAAGAAAAAGGGCACCACTCATTGGAGTGAAAACGTGGAAGGACATAAAGCAAATAGTAAAAAATTCTATAGCTACAGATGTCATGGTTCGTATATTGTTATTTGTTTCGATTCCATGTATATATTTCTAGTTACTAAAAACTTTGATTTCTTTCTGTGTTTTCATTCAACACAGAATAAATGGGACCTTCAAAACACCCCCAATGCAAAGGAAAAGATATGGGATATTGCCAAAGAGTGTTACAGGGGATGGCGGTCAACATTGAGTGCTACATACAAGGCGTATAGTAGTTATGCTGAGAGAATGAAACAAAAGCCTGAAGATGTAGACATTGTTGAGTGGCACTACTTGAACAATTCAAGGTTAAATGAAATTATGCATAGCTTTTATTTTGCATACAACATATAGTGCTTTCTTTCTCTATTACAGTACTCAGAGTTCTATTCCAAGCATACTGTACTTTCTTTTTTATATTTTACACTGCTACATAAAGTGCGTTTGTAATCTTTTTTGTACCGTCACCTACTGCAGAAGGTTAGCAATCAAAACTCTGGAAACCGCCAAAAACAAAAGACCAAGCATTTGATGGGTTCCAAACCTTTTTCTCAAATTAGCTATGAGCTGGTAAATATATGTTTGAATGCTCTTCTTTTCATAAATGATGTAGGATTAATATGCCATGTCCTTGCAATTTTAGAGAGACCCGAAAATGTGAAGAGCCAAATGATGTGCACCTCTGGATGAGCACTCACATGAAGAATGGGCAATGGTCGACGCTGATCTAAAAATGTTTATGTGAGTACTTCTTTGATATTGACTCACAATGTGTTTGAAATTTTTGCAATCTTTCGTAACTTCAATATTCAATTAACTTGTGTTCTCATTACTTAGGATGGGGCATGCGAGAAGATTTGTGAGGTAGAATTACAGCGAGACAATGGCATCCTTTCACACTAAGAGGAAAACAATATTTTCCAATCAAGCTACAAGGAACTCACATCAAGCAAAACATCCCAACTTCACGGACAGGATACTTGGATAAACGTCAAACACGCATCGAAGGATGCAGTTCAAATCGAACAACAAGCCCAGTGTTACAGTGCAGCCCAACTACAAAATGTTGAGCTCCAAGGTGAGGTTCAAAAGATGAAAGAGCAACCTGCAAATGAGATTCTTTGAAAGGGATAGGATAGCGTAAGAAAGTAGGCGATGATTCAAGAGGAGCAAAATGCAAGGCTTGCACTCGTGGAAGAGATGCTTTCATTGATTGCAGAACAGAGAGAAGCATCAATACAATAGGTAAAAAAATTGGAAACAATTTAGTTCAATGATGGTTTTGCACATTATATGCGACCTTAATTTATTTTTTCATTTTTCTAATGCAGACTACCCCAACAAGCATCATCCCAAGTGATGATGTAGCTAGGATAGTTGTGGGCAAGAATAATCACAACACTCGAAGTTCTAATGGCAAGCGTAATGTATTCAATAACGATTCCAATGGGACACCGCGTTATATAACTACCCAACAGTTGATGCAAGTTGCTAAAAATCACGGTCGGTGAAGGGCTGAACAAGGTATGAATTGCAAAGTTATTTTTCAGCAATGCACTGTACATTATGATAATATACAGATCCACTATTTGTTTATACTCAGAAGAATAAACCGTGCTTTTATTCAACAGGAGGATACAATTTGAGCGGAGTGTCTGGTCTCATCGCATGATCAAGTCAAGCAAGTCTACAATGTGGAACAACCTATTCTCAAGTCACTAGCCAATAGATTAGTTCTATTATCTCAATCTTAGTTGAGAAATTTAAAGTTTTCGTTCAGAGATTACTACGAAATTATTCTATTATTGGTCTCTTTTGCTTGATGTTTGTACATACAAAACAAAGATTGTTACAAATGCTCTTATATATGATTTGATGCCTATAATTGATATTTCTGTTTGTGCAATTTCTAATTTGAGTACATTTCTTTTGCAACAATGGTATATAAGCAAATATTATTGCAATATGCATTGACGCCTCGTTGCGACAAAATGAATTGCTACAGCTATAGATCGTTGTTATAATTTATTGCAACGAAGTTATTTCATTGCAATACATTATATTGCCATGAAAATTATTTTGTTGCGACCTCACTTATTGCCATGGATTGGTTTTTGTTGCAACTGCTTCTAATGCAATGCCTAAACGCGTGGCAATAGAGATCTCTATTGCCACGATAATAAAAAAATATTGTCACGGTATTAAGGTCATTGCGACTACTATCTAATGCAACGCATGAGAGCGTGGCAATAGAGACTACTATTGCCACGACAATTGAGACTATTGCCACATCAAACCATCATTGCAACTACGGACTAATGCAACGATATTCCGCTGCAATTAGCATTAATTGCAACAAAACGTAAATCGTGGGCCCAAACTTTGGACCACGAACTAATAGCCACACCGCCAACGATTGTCATATTGTGGCTATTCACTACAGGAATCGTGAACATTTTCGTCGGCCAATTTAACTTCGTCGGCTTTTAATAAAACCGACGAAATTTAAATAATTTTCGACGGCCAAAATCAGCCGACGAAAGTTATTGTGTAATTTTCTTCGGTCGTGGTAGAGCACACGAAAATTAATTAAGTTTCACCGGCTAAATGAAACCGACGAAAATAAACACGGTTTAGGGTTACTGTGGCCGCTCTTATTTTCGTCGGTGGCTAATAAAACCCACGAAAATTACTTATTTTCGTCGGTAAAGAGAAACCCACGAAAATTAAATGCCTTATGTTCCGCTCGGCTCGGCATTTCCACGCATTTTCATCTGCCGCTTTTCTCCAGCTGCCGCTGCTGCCGCCTCTTGCCGCCTCCCCAGCGCCGCCCGCCGCCTCCGCCAGCAACGCCGCTGCCGTCGCCCTCGCCATTGCCCCCACCGCCGCCGTCGCTTTCACGCGCGTCGCCCCCTTCCTCTGCATGCCGTCGCCCATGGGTCGCCTCCGCCGCCGTCGTCCCGCGCCTCCGCCGCCGCCGCCGTCCCCTCATGCCGCCAGACGCCGCTCGCCGCTTCGCTGCCGCCTTGAGACGTCGCCGTCGCCCACGCGGCCGCCCCTGACGCCGCCGCTGCGTCGTCGTTCTTCCTTCCGAGAAAAGTGAGCAGCATCTGACATTTAGATGCAATTGCTTGTTTATCGTTGCTTTGCTTAATCAGTCTATTGGCTTAATTCAAAGTAAGCTTGCTGTTTTAAGTTACTTTCTTGCTTTTCTGTCATATGAAAAACTGCCTCACAAAAGCGAGTAAACATACTGTGAAAGAGATATTTAAATTTATGCTCCTATAAGGACTATCTAATTCTGCTCTTATCTTGATTAGAGATACAAGGTTCACTCGTTATCTATATTTCTTACTTAATTCAAGAAGGTGGCACCGCACTACTAGTAAAGACTGACCATTTACGCTATGGCGTGGAAGGGTCTCAACACACTCTTGGGGTTTATATAGTGAATTAGCCATCAATGCCTTCGTTTAGGTCCAAATCTAGAGGCGAAGATAAGCTACTAGTTTTCGTCTTGAGGCAGTTATGTGGAGCCCCAAACCTAATAATATGGCTTGCATGCATAGCATACGCTGACCATTAATTAATTGGATGTACGTAGCTAGTCGAATGTGAATTTATAAAGGTCCCACCAATAGTACGTAACAATATTGTGGTATACTTTATCGCGATTGATTTGCTTTATGTTTTGTTCCAAAGGGCATTAAGATCTGCCTTGGTTACATCAAAATGAAAATTCCAATATTACATCATTAAGTAATCAAGTCCGGTGTCTACAATCTACGTACAAACTTGCTAAATTGGTCTCTATGATTCTGTAGATATTTCAAACCACACGTTTGTGTATATATCAAAGTGACCAATATATATACACACGACATGCTTTTCAGAGGATATACCGGATTAATGCATCACACATCTTCGGTGATCCATTGCATCTAATCTCAAAACACCATACGGTGGTGTCACAAACAGTTAGGTAGTACTCTTGAGATTATCAAGAGTCTGTGAGAAGTTCATGCTCAAACGTGGATGAATATAATGAAAACAAACACAAATTTTCAATGAGTAGTAACGACGTTATATTTATATTCTTGCATGGCGGTTGTGTGATCAAGTTTGGCTGGTTGCATGATCAAGTTTGTGCTTCTTAAGTAACCAATAGACATAGGTAGCATGATCAAGTTTGGCGGGTTGCAAGTGAAAATATGAATGGTCAAAGTTGTGCACTAGAGAGTTGAGACAACAAGACATTCAATGGAAAGTCTCATGTTATGTAAAAATAAAATTCAAACAGTCTTGTTTCTTATCCAAAGGATGTTAGTGGATTTTGCATTAATTGTGTTTCGCTTAGTTGCCCATCAAAGTACTATGCTTAGCCAAATTACCCATCAAGTTACTCTGAATATCTTGTAGAATCTTGGAAAATGGTAGATTTGACCTCATTAATGTACCTAAGTATCAATGTTGCAATTATGACCACAAGACTTGAAGACACTCAAATCACTAAACCCTTTTATGCATCTGTCTTGAAATTCTTGCCACTAATGCTTACTTCATCGGTTAGCCTGCTTTTGTGCTAAATGGTAAATCTAAAATTATTTTGTTGTATTTTCTTGGATACCGTAAAATTGGTGTGGAAATTCCATTCTAGAGATTTGGTAACAACAATTACAATGTTGAAACCGAAAATATGAGATCGAGTAGGTAAGTTGTGTAACATGAACTCAATAAATCTTTTCCACAGTAAAAAATTAATATATGACAACTGAAACTTTCATTCTAAATCTACAATTTAAATCAAGAGCATTCAATAATTAGTCTAAGACTTTCCTTTCCAAATTACTGTTTGTTAGTGTCATTTAAACCTATGTGTTACCTGTTCGGACCAAGCACGCCACACATGCGCCACACATGTGAGATGTCTTTGGTCGAATTGTCCCTTTTTGATAGCCAGAGTGACCGATAGAGCGTGGTATTTATGACGAGCCACGGGGTCGAACGAGATTTCGACGGCATAACCTCGATGTTCTCCGCTGCACCATATCCCAGGCGAGATGGAGAACAACGGGTTATGTCCGCCGAATTTTTTCGACCCTACAGCTCGCTATAAATCCGGTTCGTCGGCCACTCTTGGGTGGGTTTAGGACATATCCTTACCTATAGATGTAGGGCCATGATATATATAGGAACGAAAAAACTCATGATTACACTTGCTTTAATCAGAGCCTCAAGTATGGGTGACGATCGGCGATGGATGTATGATGGTTGGGATAAGAGTGGGGCTCACTCGGATGAGTGGGTGGCCAAGACTACGGCTTTTGTGAACTGTGCGTTCTCTTTGTCTAGTACCGATAAGGTGAGGTGCCCATGTGGCAAGTGCCAAAATTTGTCCAAACACGACAAGACAAAGGTGACGCTAGACCTTTGTCGCACGGTTTCATGCCAAGCTATGAGTGTGGGTGCACCACGGCGAGTCATTCTCTCAAGTCAAGTAGAAGAGGTAGATGATGATAGGGCGGTGATGATAGGATGGACGAGATGCTTGAAGCTATACGGCCGGAGTTCGAACTACATTCCGAGGATCCGCCTACACCAGAGGTTGAAAGGTTCTTCGAGGCCCTCAAAGCTTCTAAGAGCCGAGCACGAACCAATGTAAGTGACCCTCCTAGCTTTTGTGACACGGCTCATGGCCATTAAGTCAAAGTTTATGTTCTCGAATAATTGTTACAACGAGCTCTCAACTTGATCGCTGATGTGCTTAGAAGCCTCATAACATGCCCAAAGACATGTACCATGCCAAGAGATTGGTTTCTACTCGGTATGAAATATGAGAAGATTGATGTGCAAAGACAATTGCATGCTTTTCTCGAAAGAGCATAAGAATGAGAAGAAGTGCTTGAAGTGTGGCAAACCGAGGTACGCCGAGGTCGTAAATGAAGACGGTGCAAATGTGATGGTGATGTTGCACATAAGCAACTTCGTTACATGCCGACATAATCATGGGTCAAACGGCTGCTTTCTCAAAGAGAACCGCTAGGCACATGAGGTGGCACAAGGAAGGTAGACGTGAGAACGACGGAGTGATGGTGCACCCGTCGATGGTGAGGCATGGAGGGCTCGACAGCTTTGACGAGACTTCGCCATGAGCGCGAGAAATGTTCGCATTGGGTTGGCGACCGATGGCTTCACACCTTTCGCCAATCCGCTGCCTCCTACTCTTGTTGGCCCGTCTTTGCTTTGTTCGATAACCTTCCACCCGCTCTTTGCATGAAATATGAGTTTATGTTCTTATGCCTTATCATACCGCCCGCAACATCACAGGACACGCTCAACGTGATGCTAAAACCCTTAATCAAGAGTTGAAATAGCTGTGGACGGAGTTGAAGCGCACGACTCTTACAAGAAGAAGAAATTCAACCTTCGAAGTTGCGATTTATGGTCCGCTCATGATTTCTCGGCCTATGGTATTTTTCTTTGGATGGAGCCGCCATGGAAATTTGACCGTCCGATTTGTGGTTCAACACGGATTGTTTCCGCTAGCTTTTGGTGGAAAGATCGGCTACTTCGATTGCCATAGATGTTTCTTGCCCCAGAGACACATCTTTAGACAGCAAGAAGAACGCTTTTAGGAAGAACACCATTGTCACAAAGGGACCGCCAAGCGTCTAAGCGGGCTAGAAATTGCCGATAAGCCGAGTAAACCGTCCCAAAAGCGGATATGAGCACGGTTCAAGGTTTTGGAGTGGAGCACAAGCCGACTCACATATCTCGAATATGGAGCTCCCTATGCCAAGGCGTTGATTTCGATGCACAACATTGACGCTATGCACCAGAACGTAATGTTTCGAAAGCATCATAAGCACGCATGGATATGACAGACAAAACAAAAGACAACCTCAAGGCCCAAGAGACTTAGCAGAGATTTGTAACCGCCCAACCCTTGAGCTCACCGAAGTGGTAGTAAGCCACGTGCTCCATTTTGTCTTAAACCTAAAGATAAGAAAGAAGTGCCGAGGTGGATGAAAAACTGAAATTCCCGATGGTTACGCTGCGGGCTTGAGAAGGGTTTGTGAATGTGAAGACAGGAAGCTAAATGGGTTGAAGAGCCATGATTACCACATAATAATGGAAAGACTCGCTGTAATGTTTCATGGATACCTTAATGATGATGTGTGGAAGGTGCTAGCTGAGCTAAGTTATTTCTATAGACAACTCGTGCTAAAGAAATCACGAAGGAGATGATGGAGATGTTGGAGAAAGAGATACTGTACTTGTATGTAAGATGGAAAAAATATTCCCTCCGTGGTTCTTCAATCCAATGCAACATCTCCTTGTTCATCTTCCATATGAAGCTAAGGTAGGTGGCCCTGCAATATAGGTGGATGTATCACATTGAAAGGGCCCTCAAGAAGCTTAGAGCTATGGTTGGCAACAAGGCAAGAGTTGAAGGGTGCATCGTGGAAGCATTTTCAATTAAGGAGATAGCATACTTCTCGAGTGTATATTTTGCGCATTTAACACAATGTCTATGCTCCTACGATGCGGTACAATGTCGATGAAAACCACCTTGCAAAGGACCTCAAACTGTTTCAATGGAGGGGCACAAGCTGTGGGTGGTCGCACGGCCTACTATTATACTCGTGAAGAACGGAAGGTCTTTGTTTCTACATGTACACCAATATGGATGAGATGGAGCAAGATTTCACGTAAGTGTTGTCTGTAATTATCTCTTTGTTCATGCCGCTATAGATCTAATTCATTTACGCTCTCGCATGCAGTGAGTTCGATAAGCAAAAGCTGGACTTCTAGGCAAAGAACCTACGAGTAAGCAACTAAATACGATGCGACGGGATGGAATAAATGGAGGGCCAAATTTCATCACTTGGTTCGTAGATCATGTACAATCTTCTCGTGATATGTTATTCTATTATGTTACGCTTCAATAGTATATATCCTTATAATGTCATGTCCTCATAATGCAATGCGTGAAAGACATAACGCCCATCGGGACTTGCGCTACTATCTTACTAAGGGTGGCTATTAAAAGCTATGGCCGTTATGATGTCAATGGGTTACCGCCTGCTCACCAAGCTGTGAAGGTGTCTTCCTCTTGCATCCACAACTAATACTTTGGAGTTGTGACTAGGCAATCGGTGAACAAGGCGGAAACTAATTATTATGGAATCATTCAAAACATCCTCAAGTTTAGTTTTGCGAGGGACAAGAAACTGAAAGTAGTCTTCTTTGATTGTGAATGGTTCGATAACAATAAAGGACTCGACAAAACCAGTATGGCATGGTGGAAGTGAAACACAACGATAGGCTTAAGGGCTATGACAATTTTATCCTTGCACACCAAGTTGAGCAAGTCTATTATATGCCATATCCATGCACAAAGCTGGCTGCTTGGTGGGTAGTATACAAAGCGAATCCCCGTGAACGGTTATATACTCCTGGTGATGCTGGTTATCGTGATAGTCAGCTGGAGGCCGAGGAGGTTGATGAGGTTTACCAAGATGAAGAATTGCCAAGCTCTTTTGTTATCGAGCCTGGTTTAGGACTCGATTCCTTAGTTGGAGACCGTGACGATGTAATTGTTCCCGAGAAACGAAAACGACAGCCAGTGAAGAAAAAATTTACGTGGCAATCTTTATGTAAAAGGAGACTACTTGATCGTGATGCTGATGAATTTTGACAAGTAAACATTAATTTATAGTTCTTATTTTGTTCAGCTATTATTTTGTCAATTTATTATTATGTTCATGTATTAATACCTTGTACTTGTTTCTTCAACAGATGTCGCGCAAGGTCAAGCAAACGGCGAAGGGCTTCCTCGGTTATGCGAGCAAGATTCTACAGTCGGTCGGCAAGCGAGGAGTCTCTTTTTAAGCGAGAGTTCAGAAGCCAAAGACGCCAGACTTGTTGAGACACGCGGCGGAATTGCGGTGGACGACCGATCGCACTTCAAAGAACCGAGGTACCTAGCATTTCATATCTACTAACCTCTTATATGTACCTAGCATTTCATATGTACTTATCTCTTATATAATTTCGCAGATGACACAAATCGGAGGAAGAAGTGGCTTGCAGATGCAGAATCTGAGGACGAGGAGCACGGTGGATGAGGAGGACCAGGAGGATGAGGAGGACCCGGGAGGATGAGGAGGACCAGGAGGATGAGGAGGCCTGTGGACGAGGAGCACTGTGGATGAGGAGCACCGGGAGGATGAGGAGGACCGGGAGGATTCTACTGAAGGTTCTAGCGTGACAAGTGAGGCGGACTAGGAGGAGCCATGTTGCCGCCCTCCTCAGGTGCCGTGCCTTGAGGAGGACAAGATTGTGATCAGACCAGTTGGCGATAGGTGAGAACATTTATTTATGTTTGTTTTATGTTGTTTACTTTAGAACTAGATCTATAGAGTTTGTGTTTCTTGCAGCTCATGGGATGACACGGTTTCGACGGCAGAGGACACCATAGGCGGAGTTAACGCCGTCTTTGGGTAACCTCTGCGTTTGCACTACCCGGATTAGTCATTAACAAATTTGGTGAGAGCATTCTGCCACAAGTTGGAAGCATTACAAGCTATCTCTCGATGTGAACCATGTAAATGCTCGAGGAGCGATCCGAATGACTTCGGGTAAGCCTGTGTTTTCAGAGTGGTAGACTAGATGTTATCTGGGTAAGGATTGCAAACGGATCTCAGCAAGGAACCAGCATAGTTGATAATAGTATCCGGATTTATGCTCCATATATGAACTCTAGACATGTTAATTCCATTACTACTTGCTTTCTCAACGTATGCTATCAGAGGTGGCATACAATTATTGATGAGGTCATTTTCTCCATAAACAATAAGTGATTTCAAGATAACTCCATTATAGTCATAGCTCTTAATAATATGTTCAGAAATCTGAAAGTGAGTATCACTTACAGCCTTAAGCAATCTTAGTTTGCTCGAGCTCATGAAGTGCATAACAAAGGTAATCTAGATTATGCTTTCAGATTGTAGTTTTACATTACAAAAGGGCATCTTCTTGGTTTTTAGAATCAGTAAACATTTCAAAGAGCTTGTTCAAGGATTGTTCAATCTTAAACTTGAACAATAACCTTGAACAATAACCATGGAAGAAGTTAGTACTGCAATTTATACTTAAGTAGCTCAGTTGGTGATTTAGGGATTGGCAAGTGTGCCTTTCTTCTTCTCAACTCTTCCATTTCGAACATAGCAATTGTTTTAAGCCAAACCACACTTGAAAGGAAGAAATCAACCACTATGATCTCAATGAATGCCATGACATATTGTTCAGGACAAAAATGATTGCTAAGACACATCAAGTAACTTGACCGAGTCATTTTGGTTGTAGCATTTTGGCCAACAAGAAAAGCTTAATAGTATTGTCCTCACAATGAGAATAGGCCATTGACCTGGTTTCTCCAATAATAATGCAAACAGAATAGCCCATTTTCCAATGTGGATAGCATATCATCAAGATAACAAACTAGCAACTCAGTTGTATGACATACAAATTGGAAACAACATGACTTCAGAACTCCATCCGTGAATGATTGAGATGGAAGTGGCCATTGTTGTAGCAAATGAATGAGTTTCCTTGTTTTCAATGAAGAAACTACTTCATTTTCATGCTTAATTTCTTAAAGTTGAGTCATCAGAACAAGAGGTTGCTTCAGTTTGGTGTGATGTCAAGGAACTAGGAGAATCTTATTTTTACAGTAGATGATTAGAATAGCTGCAGATTTCTCAGAATTTGAATTCTTAGTGTTTTGGCATTCTACATGTACAATATTCTACCTACATCCACAGACTTCTCTACCAATATTCTGCATACATCCACAGACTAAAGCAATGATTGATGAGTTATATTCACATAAATTAGTATCCTGACCGAGTCATTACAACAGATGGGGGAAAAAAAGGAATAGACCTTTCTTCATTCTGGCTGTTTACTCTTTTGCATAATCACATCGTTATGATACCCTTTGCATTGCAACAGATGGGGGAAAAAAGGAATAGACCTTTCTTCATTCTATAATTTTGTAATAACAATTCTTAAATTTAACATTGCAGAAACATTACCGTTTGGCTGATCCTGCCGAATTGGGCCACGCGACTATTGTGTTCCATGCCAATGCAACGAAGGTAGTCAGGGATGCATTCTCCAATGCCCGGATTCAAGCAACAAATATGTACTTGAAGGGCATAGGGCGCCGAACGGTCAAGTTTGATCCACTTTCTAAACTTGACCAAGAACAAGATAAGGTGTAACGATATTAGGGTTCATGGTCATTAGGTTGTGATGTTAATATTGTTTTGATGTATTAACACATGTGTGCGTGTCATGCTTCCGTGGATGGAAGACCGCCCAAATGCTTACGGGCTCTTTGTCGTGATGGGCTTCTCCTAATGGATCGCGAAGTCAAGGAAGCACTGAGCCTGCAGAGGTGAGGCGGAGGCCATACGTATGGTGGTGATGGACACATCCAGATGGCTAAACGCATGGTAAGACAGGTCGTACCAAATATTTGCAAGAACATATTCACAAGTATATGTATGCCACTAACCCCTAGCTACTGGAGGCTCAAACGGTGTTGGAAGAGTGACATCGGTTTATGTGCGAGGTCATAAGGGACGAGACCCATCACACCCCGAGCAGTTGTGCACTCTGTGGCCTCAGATCGACTGGTGAGTTATCCACAATTTTCATTGAGTTCTCATCAACTTTCGAGCTCTAAGTTGTATGGCTCGCGTCACTGCAGGAGAGCTATGGGCGAGAAATGGTCAGGCGTTATGGTGAAGGCTACGATTGGCGGAAGGAACCTATTGATGGCGTGGCGTGCATGCTAACGGAGGCGAAAGAGCCATGGGCGGTAAAATGTCATAGTTTCTCAAACTTTGTTAATGCGAGCAATAAATTGAAGTTCTAAAGCTTTTGTGTTCTCAGATTTTGAAGGTACTCCATGTTCACCGGAGTGATTGACTCGAGGAGGTGCGAGCTCAGAGGGGGTCTTCGCAGAGCTCGGGGTTAGTAGCCGTCCCCGTGAGCGGGGAGGTAGAGGTTGCTAGGCTACGGAGGAGCTAAGGTCATGGATGAACATCAAAGGTCGCAGGAGGCATACTATGCTCAAGACATGGCACAAAGAAAGAAAGCGGCTATTCAAGTAAATCTGAGCCCTCAACAGTTAGCATTCCGAGCATGCAACAATATATGAAATGACACATTGCATTTACAGCAATGTTCCAAAGAACAGGCTGCACCATTGTCTTTCCACCATGGCGCCGCCACCACCACCACCACAATGGGGGATGAATCCTCCGCACCTTCTCCTGCAGCTCAAAGTTAGCTAAACTTGGTCTTTCCATTATTTCTAATCGTTATTTACTAAAACTTATAATAGAAGGGTTATGTCACCACTTCACCAGATTTTGGGAATTTCGAGTTCAATTTTGAGTCGTAACCATAATGAATTGGGTACATCTGCTTCGGTTATTACTTAATAAACATTTTTACTGACCACGCCTAAGTTAAAAACATATAGAAAAAGGCCATGGGCTATTTTACCATTTAGGTCTTCCAAAAATTATTGATTTCTAAACTCGGATGTAACTAGCTAGTTCCTAGACGTCTAGGCCATGGGTAACATAAAAAGACCGAACTAAAATTTCTGTGCTACCTAAAATTCAAATTTAATATACTGCACTTGATAATGACCGTTACAATTAGATAGCAGTAACATTGTGACCAACATTACAAATGTGCTAGGTTTCAGATAATGGATATGGTAACTTATAGAATGGTCTAGAAATGTAGTACTCCCACGCAATTTACATTTCATGTTAAGAAAAATTAGTAGCCATATGGAACTCATTATCGGGTTCCTAGTTCAACATCTTGTAGCTACATTGCAGATGTAGATATTTTATAATCCAATTTTGGTTGTGATTGAGTTCTCTTCCAATTATTCACTTGTTTTTTTTTTGTAAAAGTCTTAAAACCTCAGAGGTTCCCAATTTTAAAAGAATTCCTAGCAAGATGAATTTACCCTACCAATATATGCAAGCTAATAAATACATAAGCTTATGTGGACATAGATGTAAAATGTATGTTATATGGACAACAAAGATAACATGAATAGAGTGCATACACTTATTGTAGCTGCTCTAAAAAAGACACAGAACACACAAAAAGATTGACTTATGGTAGTGTTTGCATGCTTTAGCCTAGGTGATTAATTGATGGTGGTGGGTGTACCTTATGTCATTGTAATGCCAAATAATTAGCTTTTTAGTTCTCGATCATCTCCAATAATGCAAAACAACTATGAAATATTTCTTAGATATTGGTCACCATACGGTAATGGTTCACCCCGACAATTTCCTAGAAACCCACCGATGCAAACTAGATGAGTAATGCTTGATTTTTGTTGTGGTGGTGATATTCCTTTCCTTTGTTGGCTTGCACCACACCTATCCCTTCTTGAAGTTAAGTCCAAAACTTTGTGTATGTGTAATGCGAATAGCGGCCTCCTCCAACTTGATTTCACTAGACGAAAAGAAAACAGATGATTATTTTTAGACAAAACTGAATTGATGCAACAAAGCAATGCATTTAACAAAGAGGCAACCAACAGAGTATGCATACTTGTAAAATGTGAGCTCGAACTTCTCGATCAAAATGCCCGCCTCTTTTTTGCCCTTTCTACATTTTGTTTGTCCATCTCGTGCCTTCCGGATCATGTGGAACAACCGCATATCCTTGCTAGGTGAAACAGCCTCTCGCCTTCAACCGACAAGTTTATTTAAATGCGGTCTATATTTGATTTGTACAAATTTAAAGTAAAGATGCTTACAGACTTCGCTAAATTTGGTCTCATCAGATCGAGGGATCGGGGACAACACGCACTGTGTTTACTAAACTCCGCCGCCCTGACCGTACCAAGAAGACTGGAGCAAAGACTGGAGAGCATGTTCAAAACCCATTTGGCTTCATGAAGCGGCCACAACTCAAATGACCAATCTTGAGATGTTTGGTAATAATCAGAATCTTGTGATGCACAACTCAACTAACTATTATATGTGGATGAATGATGCACAACTCAACTAATCTTGAGATGAATGATATATGTGGATGAATGAATGGATGTATGTGGATATTTCAATGATATGTGGATGAATGAGCGATATATGTGGATGAATGATATGTGGATGAATGTATGTGGATATTTGAATGATATGTGGATGAATGAGTGATATATGTGGATGAATGATTGAATTGAATGAATGATATATGTTATGAATGATATTTGTATAAATTTGTATGAAAAATGGGTTTATTGGGCTGTTTTTTGTCATGTCCAGTTAATTTTAAGTGGGCGAAAAACCGATTTAAAATTAACACAAATTATTTTCATACAAGAAACCCATTTAAACTTAACCCAAATTATTTTCAGGTCGAGAAACCGATTTAAAATTAACCAAATTAACTTTCGTATGGCGTAAGGAATCTGACTAAAGTTAACGTTATTAACTTCGTGGGTGCGAAGAAAACCGACGAAAGTTAGTTATTTTCTTACCGTTCTATCGATTTAAAATTTCGCTTTTCAAGACTAACTCTCGCTTGGCGTCCTCGGCGATTTAAAATAACTAACTTTCGCTTCGAGTGTCACTTAAAATTAAGCTAACTTTCGACTTCTTATCTCTGACGGACGTGGCCCAACGAAAATAAGGCTATTGCCGATGAAAATAGTTATTTTCGTCGGTACAGATCTTATTTTCGTGGGTTCTGGCCCACGAAAATTTTCAGGGTTCCTGTAGTGATTGGTACATATTGCAACGAAATGGGCCCTATTGCAATGATTTCTCGCCGTTGCAAAAGCCGAGAATTCTAGTAGTGCAAGAGAAAGGGGCTGCATCCATATCATTTTCAATATCTATTGTTCATTTTCGGTAATGATCTAAATGTTTTCCCTTTGCTACTTCTTCAAATTAGCTGAGTTTGGCGATGGATTTCGTGGGCAATATGCGAAAAGTAGAAGTTAGTTGCCGCCAAAACCTCAACTACTAGATTGACTCACGGATAGTAGTTTTGTAGGGAAAAATTGGGGTACTTAGGGTGGTGAATTTTGGAGAATGATCAATTAGAACTGTAGAAATTTTATTACTTCTCTAGAGAGTGCACTACTACAGAACGGCACATCAGAATCGGTTCTTTTTTAGCATTAGAATCGGTTCTAGTCGCGATACGATGTCCTTAGATAGTGATGAGGTGGAGCTATCAGAATCGGTTTTGACCCGATCGTGATAAAACGTCATCAGAATCGGTTCTTTAAGGAAGTGATTTCGATGATCATCGAATCGGTTCTTTTAGGAAGTGATTCGATGAATCATCATCGATCGGTTTTTTTAAGAAAAGTGATTATGATGACATATCATCGTAATCGGTTCCACAAAAGAACCGATTCTGATGAGTGTGTCATCAGAATCACTTTTCTTAAAGAACCGATTCTGATGATGTGGTCATCAGAATCACTTCCCTTAAAGAACCGATTCTGATGATGTGGTCATCAGAATCACTTCCCTTAAAGAACCGATTCTGATGACCCATTGGGGTGTGCCATTTTTGCAATTTCTCCAAAAAAAGCACAGATTAAAACAATATGCACAATATATATATCATCACATTCACAATACAGAAGACAGGATGCATATATCACATTCACAGAACAGAACAGAATCGCTTTAATTACAACACATATCATAGTCGATCACAATAGACAACACAAACATGACAATCAGTACATGGACTTCCTCGATACATATCACATTGACATATATTATTAATATTGTTTAGTATATATGGACTAGTACGACGCGTCAGATCTCTAAACCCCGCCATCCTCTCGATATAACTTCTAACCAAGACTAATCGCATAAGTGGTCTCGTAAATTGTTGAGTGCTTTGTCGCCTAAACTCTTTCGGGGATATTGATCTTACGCAAAATGTAAATGATCAGATAATTTCAGTTTCAAAATTTCTATGTAAAAGGCTAAGTATATTATTATGCACGTACATAAAATTAGGGAAACATAGATAAGTATTAGGGGCAATCACAAAATAGACAGAACTACGAAAGGTGTTTAGAAAATATTTGGATTATAAAAGATTAATTCAAAAGCAGAAAAAAATCCAAATGTGAGAAGCTAATATTCTAGTAAAGACATTGAGTAATGCCTCAATGCGCTGAAAGGACAAATGTAAAAGCTACTCCTTCATGCCATTATATTTGTCTATAGCGTTGTAAAACGTTGTTTAACGCCTACCATCAATCACAAATTATAGACGCAATCGCGGGATCAAGAACAATAGACACATAATGTAAGAGGTGAAATTTCTCTCGCTTTTTATTGATTCTATCTTTTATAATGAGAAGCACCCGATATATATAATAAAGATGAGAGAGGAGTTCGATTTGACCACACCATAAAGAGATAGAGTCTAAACTGAATTCGTTTAGAGTCCTAATCTCATAACACATAGTACACACACAAACCAACAAGTACTAAATCTAAGAAAAATTAATAATAAATAACACACCGTAACCACTTAATCTCTTTTAAAGCATTTAAATAGGGTCAAGAGTGGAAACATTACGATAACGCTCTCTTGATTCTCAAATAACAAATATTTTAAAACAGATACTCCTAAGGCCAAGCAAAAATATAGTGATGTAATTTTCTACTAAAATTCAAATGGAACAATATTTCGTCATGTAGCACCGCCTTTTAGAAGCTTCACGTTTTGGATTGGACCACACTAGTGTTTCATGTAGAGCTAACTAATACTAGTGCTTTTAGATAATGGCAGTGTTCCAATAGAATTATTTTGTATTACTTCATAAATCTAATACTTGATCAGATAGAAAATTATACCTTAGGGAAATGTTGTGAGTTGTCAACCACGATGAGCATGTCTCGCATGACATAGAAGTTTAATGGTCACCGCCTGTTGATGGCACTTGTGAAGAGAGAAAAGAAATTCAGCCCACGAAGATTAGATGTCAAAAAATTAATCATACATATGCTAGGCACTTGTACCTTAAATCGCTTATATCGCAGTTGTCTTGCCCTTTTTGTCGTCGTATGCCCCTCCTTCATCGACATAGTCCGAGAAACCCCTACATACATTGGAGAGCACCATTGAGTCAAAAAAATAAACGAGTTAAATTCCTCGATGTGTTAGGTTTCAATAATGCGCTTACTTTTGCAAAGGAGGCTTGATCGCAGATGCCATCGGCCTCTTCTCGATCGAAAGTTAAATGTGTAGATGTGTGTTCACTCGGAACGAGGACGAGTAGAACCCAATGGTTGCTTATTAAATAAAATGTAGTGCAAGGAAATAAGTTCACATACGGTTTTAAGTGCGTACAAGTAATTGAATCGAAAAGTACTACTTACTCCTCGTGGTACGGCAATACAATGAAGTCCTTCTTCGACTCAGCTTGCAATACCCCCTTGATGTAGCTAGCAACAAACTCCGGTTGAAGCCTAGCCAAGGTCGCAGACACAAGCTCGGGGTCGACAAACCCAACTTCGTAGATGCGCCACGGCTCGTTGTCTCATTATCCTGCAACTCGTGTTGAAAGTGAGAAAACATAATGCAAAATCCTATAAAAGTCATGAGCGCAAGCTATATGGTGTGATACTCACAGCGTCCATGATCGTAAAGTAGAAATATCGACGGCTTTCATTTGGTACACACGGAATAGATCCTCAAACCGACGGGAATGTTCCATGCTCCTCACGGTGAAAATGTACCTTTTATACTTCACGCTGAAGTCGACTCGACGCTCTTCCCCTTCACCTTATCAAGGTACCATCCATGGAGGAGGCGAGTCCACTTGCCTAGATCATTCGGGCCAGGCGATGCAATCGGGGGCTTTCCATGCTCAGAGGCCTTATAATCATACAGGTGCCTGTGGGCTGTGGCCGTCTTTTCTTTCTTTCGGGTCAAGGAGTCTCCGAGGTCGGGCAATGGGCTTTTCAGTACCTCAAGGGGCTGTGGCCTCTGCTGCCTTTACCCTCTTGGCGGAAGGAGTCTCGGAGGCCTCCTGTGGTTCCACGGAGCGGGAGCAGGAGGAGGCTCAGGTGAGCAGGAGGGAGAGAGGAGCAAAGTGAGGAGCAGGAGCAGGATCGACGCAGGATCGGGAGCAGGAGCAAAGGAGGAGCAGGAGGATGATCATGCGCAGGAGCAGAGCAGGAGCAAAGCAGGAGGAACCTACGGAACGATATATTTAACTTATCGCAGAGTAATCGAATGGTAGAGAAGACGTGGAGGGACTTTTTACCTTGACCAAGACGACACCGCCGTGGGCCACTTGATGAACGATATGCGTGCTTGCCCGAGAGTGGTGATATCTTCGTTGGGGGAATTTGAGCACATGTGATAAGAAGTCTTCGTGGACGAGTCCACCGCACCTCATGTAGCCCTTCCCCACAGTCGACCATGCACAAGTGTCGGTCTCGCTGCATGGAAATGCAACCCGCGTGCGACCTCGACGGAAATCCATCCTCCGTCAAGATGGTGAGTCGGCACTTGCAGCACCTGCAGAAGTGTACAACTTGAGGAAAAACATTGCGGGAGTTACACTTGTAGCTTTAACTCAGAAAATTAATTATTACCTTCACCGGGACCGGTCAGATCATTTTGGAACCGCAATGATAGGTCGGGCACGACTTTCTACGAGAGTCGAGGGCATCTAGCTCGACTGGGAAATCATCGCCATCATCTCGCCCTCAGCGATCCTCACGCCGCCATCTCCCCCTCATCTCCCTCTTATCTCTTCCTCACGTGCAAGATCTCCCCTCATCTCCTCCTTAATCTCCTCCTCACCGCTCCCTTAGTGCGTTGAGGCGCCCGCACGTGCTCGCCATGACCTTGAGTTGGCACTGCAGCCATCTTGAAAGTAGGACTTCTTCGTGTGTCCCGCCCTCACGGCAAGCACCCGCCTTATGGTCGGACTTCCGATCGCAGACGACGTGATGTCCTTCGACCCTTGGCTCGTGAAGGTCCCCTGTTCTTTTCATTGGTGACCTCTTCCGTAATAAGCTTAGTACTGAATTAGATTTGAAATACAACAAGTTGGGTCAATTGTATTGTACTAAGTTAGATGTCTTACGATGGTAGAGACGACTTGAGCGGTAGTGAGGTTTGCAACTACAAGTCGCCCGTCAGTTTTTTTTGTCCTCGCTAATACCCAGCTATGCGCCGCTCCTCGATATGTTGGAGTAAGGCATCACCGTCCCGGAGTGAGCGACTCCTCGGCTTGTCGCGCCCACTCGCTTCTTCCCTCATAGCCACTTTGTCATCGAGGTGGTGCGGGTGCGTGTTATGCCTCCGACAGCGATGTTCTCTCTCACCGCTCTGCCTCGGCGCATTCTTCATCCTCGTGAACTCCGCCCAAACATCAAGGGTCACAAATGGATACCTCTCGAATGGTGTACGGCCTTTCAAAGACGAGTCGCCAGGCATAAGGGTCTTGAAGTGCCTCAAGGCCACACCCATCCTCTTCAAGGCGCACTGCCTCGCTTTGGGTTCATCTTCCTCCTCTATAATCCATTTACTCTTAACCTCGCCCCACAACCGATTCTTTCTCGCTCATGACTTCCTTTCTCCAATCCTTAATTGTTATGGGCACTCTCTCCTCACCAATTGGCCAAGAAATGACCAGTATCGCCCCATGTACTTAGGAGGGCCCGTGCAGACTCGTGGCATTGAAGCGAGAACCGCTGCGCTTCTCCTCAGAGCCCCTTTGTTTGGTCCTCGGGTCTTCCTCACCTTACTCGCCCTTCAAGAATTGCAACCATGCTCGCCCTCAATGACACCTTCTACTGGTCATGCACGAGCCGATGCTCTCTAATTGCGACATTTTGAGTTTTCTTATCTGATAAGGTCATATGTGTGACATGAGAGAAAGCAATTTGAAGCTACTATATGCACTTGACAATAAACTCTAACCTATGCTCAGATAAAAAAACAAAAGCCCATTCCATATGACAAGTGAATTTAGCACTAGCAGATGTTTGGAAATACCAACAAGTTTCAGATTTGACAACATCAACAGAGAATTTGAGCATTAATGTACTAATGCAATGGCAATAATACTTGCAAGACAATGGGAACAATAGGCTGGTTTTCGATACTTGCAAGAATAGCAACACAAGAAGGTCAAGTTAGTGTTTACATAACATGCAATATCTATTGACCAACTAAATACGCACTCAACGATAACCCCTAATCTCTAAATAGGTTTGGTCCTAATCCCATTCGAGGATATGTGGTTCGAGCAAGTTCTTTGTTGTTGTACAACTCAGAGAAAATTTGGAAGATCTCTCGCTATTCTCCGGATACACGCCTCGACAACAGTCAAGAGGGTGTGTATCCGGAGAACACCAGGAAACGCTATCAAATCAACTCTGAAGTTGTACAACATAGCTCAGAACTTGCCCGAACCACATATCCTCGAATCGTCAAAAACGTGGATACTGAGATCGTTGCTTATGAATATGCTGAAATGGCATATTCATAATCAAGTACTTTCGAACGGAGACGATGTTACGATTTTGAACTCTAACGAGATCATATTACAAGAATAATAATAACATACAGTAAAAAATACAAGTACAAGAAAAAGCACTATACCTCGGCAAAGCGTGGCCCTCAAGTAGTTTTCAAAAATTGAACTTATCAGAATTCAACTTTGCAAATAACCCCATAGTACTATCTGTTATTTGGTTTGTGTTTCAAATGTAATACGGCTAGAATTTAACTATTGCATCCACCAAGATTTAATATGTTGTTATTTACTAATCGAGATGGACTCACGTACCAATTTCCATGTTTGTACAGAGTCGACATATGGTCATTTGGGAAATTGAGCATGGAATTGTGAAACCGATACCAATTTCCTATTTAAGAGATAATCAAATTGAAAAATTGGAGTTTGAATTTCATGTCAGCTCCCTGTTCTTCTTTTGAAAAATTGGAGATAATCAAATTGAAAAAATATGTGATTGCTCTCAGATTTTAGGGTTTGTTTTGAAGATTATAAATCTTCAACCTTACTCATGAATGGGCAAGACAATAAATTGAGTGAATAAGGCCTCAAACCCTTACCACCTTAACATGCACAAATGGAATTGATATCAAGATTCACTGTTAAGTAAAGTCCTCAATTAAATTCAGAGAAAGATGTATCCAGATTAATATATAAGTGAGATATACTAATCATGTCAATATAGCTTATTGTAACCTCGCCAACATAAGAAGTAACTAACCCAATAGATGTAATCACGTAATGTAGTATCTGCAGTTTATTACTTTTATCAACAAGATCCAGATCAAGAAAGCTAATTGAACAAGAAAAGCTACCGAGCATATACGAGAATCCGATCAACAAGCTAACCGAATTGATGAATCATAAGCAATAGTCGATATAAGCCAAAACTGAATCGATTAACAATCGACTATCAAACAAAGGAAATAATCAAAACTTCTAATTCTAAGTCTACACACAAGCCTTATTCTCAAAATAAATTTTGCATATCAATTCTACCCTATAATCATCACAGAGGGTAATGCAACCCACAGCAGCGCAGAACAAGAAGAGAGTAATCTCAACCCCAAGGCATAAAAGAGGGATCACAACATGTACTAAAATCCTATTCAGACACACAAGTGACGAGGCATTATCGACCGAGGGCCGCGGCGGCAAGGCGGGGTGGTGTCGGCGGAGGGAGCGGCGCCCGGGAGGGCGGCGGCGGCCAAGGGCACCGGGAGTGGGTGGCGTCGGCGTCGAAAGGCACCGAAGGAGTGAGGGCGGCGTCGGCGTCGAAGGGCACCGGGCGTGGGGCAAGGCGGCGCCGAAGGGCACTCGAGCGGTTAGGGTTAAGCGTGGCTGCTAATGCCTACTGATCGCGAGATGGGCCGGGGTTTTAAGAAATCTGATAGACACTCATTAGTATCACTCTTTTAAGAAAACCGACACTGATGAGCTATTATTACTATCACTCTTTTAATAAAACCGATACTAATGCTTTATCATTAGTATCACTTGTTTAATAAAACCGATACTGATGGTTTATCATTACTATCACTTTTTTTAAGAAAACTGATACTGATGCTTTCTCATTAGTATCACTTTTTAATAAAACCGACATCGATGCTTTATCATCACTTTTCTAATAGAACATCGATGTTAGTCATCAAGATCACTTGTTTAATAAAACCGACATCGATGGTTTATCATTACTATCATTTTTTAATAAAACCGATAATGATTCAGATCATTAGTATCACTTTTCTAATAAAACCGACATCGATTCTTTATCATCACTTTTCTAATAGAACATCGATGTTAGTCATCAAGATCACTTGTTTAATAAAACCGACATCGATGGTTTGTCATTACTATCACTTTTTTAATAAAACCGATAATGATTTCAGATCATTAGTATCACTTTTCTAATAAAAACCGACATCGATTCTTTATCATCACTTTTCTAATAGAACATCGATGTTAGTCATCAAGATCACTTGTTTAATAAAACCGATATCGATGGTTTGTCATTACTATCATTTTTTAATAAAACCGATAATGATTTCAGATCATTAGTATCACTTTTCTAATAAAAACCGACATCGATTCTTTATCATCACTTTTCTAATAGAACATCGATGTTAGTCATCAAGATCACTTGTTTAATAAAACCGATATCGATGGTTTGTCATTACTATCACTTTTTTTAATAAAACCGATAATGATTTTGGATCATTAGTATCACTTTTCTAATAAAAACCGATACTGATTCTTTATCATCACTTTTCTAATAGAACACTGATGTTAGTCATCAGTATCACTTGTTTAATAAAACCGATACTGATGGTTTGTCATTACTATCATTTTTTTTAATAAAACCGATAATGATTCTCAGATCATTAGTATCACTTTTCTAATAAAAACCGACATCGATTCTTTATCATCACTTTTCTAATAGAACATCGATGTTAGTCATCAAGATCACTTGTTTAATAAAACCGACATCGATGGTTTGTCATTACTATCACTTTTTTAATAAAACCGATAATGATTTCAGATCATTAGTATCACTTTTCTAATAAAACCGACATCGATTCTTTATCATCACTTTTCTAATAGAACATCGATGTTAGTCATCAAGATCACTTGTTTAATAAAACCGACATCGATGGTTTATCATTACTATCATTCTTTTAATAAAACCGATAATGATTTCAGATCATTAGTATCACTTTTCTAATAAAAACCGACATCGATTCTTTATCATCACTTTTCTAATAAAACATCGATGTTAGTCATCAAGATCACTTTTTTAATAAAACCGATAATCGATGTAGTTTATTGCACTATTCCTTTTCGCACATCGCAAGTTCTGAATTTTCAGCATTTCATCATAGAGAGAAAATGCCATAACTTTGTCATACATTGTTGAAATTATTAGGAATTTTGCGTAAACATATTTCAGATATCGCAAAACTTTTCATAAAATAATTTTTGGAAAAAGCGACCTCATTCAAGAAATATGCCAAAATTTATTTCAGAGACATGATTTGTGCGTAAAAGCGAGAAAAGTCAAAACTTTTTCAAATTAATCTGAATTGTACGAAAATTTCCGAAATGA
Source organism: Guadua angustifolia (assembly GCA_036346375.1). NCBI lineage: Eukaryota > Viridiplantae > Streptophyta > Magnoliopsida > Poales > Poaceae > Guadua > Guadua angustifolia. The sequence goes on from CM070509.1 coordinate 1,279,627, forward strand.
ACTTTCGACTAATTACAAGCTTTCCCAACAATAATTTCATCAAATGGAATTTTCTTTCACAAATTATGGCACAAAGTGCAATCATAAAGAGAAATTGCATGCATTTCCATCGAAGCCTCCAAACAACAATTAATCACCTTGGATTTACAATACTATTTTACATACATTATAATAGTCCATTTATTTACAATATTGCCCTTCATGATGATCTACTCGCATGTAATTGGCTCCATGTGTGTCGCCATCCCCGCTAAGACAAGCCCCATCTGCAAATGAAGGTATCTCATCGAATTGGTTATACTCTTCTTCATCTACAACATCTTCAACTCCTACGATCCATCTCTTGCCATGAAGAACGACGGCAACCTTGGATTGGCCGGATCGCGACGTAAAAGACTTGAGTTGCTTGCTTCAAGGACAAACGGATCATCTTTGTAGGCGAAGTCTCATCGAGATCCACAATAGTAAAGCCTCTCTTGTCGACCTTCACTCCATGTGGAAGTCGTACCCACTTACATCGAACAATGGAACTTGGTATATTCCGTAATCGAGCTCCCAAATTTCTTCGATCATCCCATAGTAGGAGTTCATTGCGGTTGGGGAGCTGTTTTGAGTGATGATCATCGAGAAAGCATTTATACTCACACCACTGTTTTTGGACAAGACTCTTGGCATCTTGACTCTCAAAGGTAAAAGGTGTAACCATTAATATCGCACCCTCGCCATGTCTCAGACATTAAATCTTGGTCCGTCACCAACCATTTTACATTCTCAAGAAGGAGACCTCCGCTTTTCTTTGAACCATGTGAGGAATCGATCATTGTGTTTTAGCGATGGAAAGCTCATCCATTTGTGGATTCTCTTCCGTAATATCAACTTATGTCGCCGATGTATGGACTAACTTCGTGCTATTCGCAAGATCGTGAAATGCGCCTTGCAATACATATCAAACCTCTGACTCATTAGTTTGGACCCAACGGTTCCTTTACCAAAGAAGTCCGCCTCATGACGAGATACAGAACACCGATTGCTTGTCTTTACCCGTAGTCCACGCAAAACTCAATAACCTCTTCACCCCATAACCTTCAACAATACTACCCTCAAGCTTCAACCGATTCCTCACGCACGACTTTAATATACCCATGTACCTCTCGAACGGATACATGTAACGAGGAAAGCGGGTCCACATATCTTAATCTCTCGACAAGGTGAACAACAAGGTGGACCATTACGCCAAAGAACGACGGTGGGAAATGCATCTCAAGGTGACACAGAGTCTCGCACCACCTCACTCTGAAGTTGTCTAGTACATCGGGTCAATAACTTTGCAGAGATCGCATTGAAGAAATAACACAACTTTGTGATTGCCAACCCGACATCCTCTCGGGAGAATATTTGGATTGCAACCGGGAGCATTTGGGTCATCAAGACATGGCACTATGGGACTTCATGCCCAACAACTTCAAATCATCCATAGACACAAGCTTCTTAATGTTCGTGGAGTAGCCGATGGAACTTTAATACTTTGGAGACATTTGCAGAGATCTTCTTTCTCCTTCTTGGACAGGTGTAGCATGCAGCAGGATGTACTGCCTTTTCCATCCTCCTCTATCACCGCAAGTCCGGGCCCGATTCCCATGTAGGCCATGTCGCGACGAGCATTGACACCATCTTTGGTCTTCCTGTATGTTCAGCAGATGCCAACCAAGTTGTCGCAGACATTCTTCTCAACATGCATGACATCAATACAATGCCGACATCTAACTCCTTCCAAAGACGGTAAGTCCCGAATATTGACCTCTTCTTCCAAATGGTCCTAGGACTAACAGATTTATGGCTCTTTCCGCATCAACATCGATATCCTCTACACGTGAATATACTTGGCTTCCACTCATAGGTCATGTGCGAACGGACTTCCTCTTCCCATCAAATTTGTCATCCATCTTACTAAGATCGATGACTTCGAGGTAGAAACCACGGTGACCCATATACAGTTTTCTTGGAATTCGCAGACCATAGACTCTCGGCTCCTCTTCACAAATAGGACACGCTTTGGCTCTTTCAGATCAGAATCGCCAAATTACCAAGGGCCGGAAATCATTTATGGTGCAAAATACCATAGCCCGTAGGGTGAAATGCTCTTTGTACGCATCCCACACGCATTTACCCCTCATTCCACAATTTTATCAAATCCTCGATCAATGGTGCAAGGTACACATCAATATCATTTCCTACTGTTTGGGTCCCGAGATTAGTAATGACATCATGATATACTTCCGCTTCATGCACACCAAGGAGGAGGTTGTAGATACACAATGAATCGCCAGTGTTTGGACGATCGCTCATGTTACCAAACGGATTCATTCCGTCGGACTCAACCCAAATCTTATGTTCCACATTTCGCACCAAACTCCTCATGTTTCCAATCGATGTTTCTCCATTGAGCCGAATCAAGCAGGTGTCTCACTTGCCATCTTCCTTTCGAGACTCGTAATGCCAACGCAATAATTTTGCCTCTCTCGGATTTGCAAACAACCGCCCAGACGGGAATGATGGGCAAGTACCACAATACCTTGGCGGTGCACCTTTAGTGATGACCTCTTCACCGTCGTTGTTCGGCTCTTACGCTTCTTGTCGTTACGCTTTCCTTTTGTTTGTACCGGGCACACCGCAAACCGACAAACGCAGCAGCTCCCGATGTGCGTTAAGACAAGATGCAATCATTAGGACATGCATGTATCCTTTCTATTTCCATTCCCATGGGACATAGTAGCTTCTTCGCTTCATAAATGCTTGTTGGCAGCTCGCTTCTCCCAAGCAGATCCGATAGAAGAACTAGTAGTGCATTGAAACTTGTATCCGCCCAACGGTGTTTTGCCTTCGCTCAACAATGCAAGGACCGAACCCAACCTGGTGTATTCCGCTTTGCAACTTCGTGAACAGCGGTTTGGCATCGCTCTTCATCAAGCTTTTAAACTTTTCAAACTCTCTTTCCGTAATTACCTCCACATCCCGCAACATTTGCTCCAAATTATCCTCCTCAAACATATCAGTCGCAACTCGTCATCCGGTTCCACCGTATCTTCGTTGTATATCGGAGGGTACTACCGCCTCCCGTGATGGATCCAACATGTGTAATTCCTCACGGCCACGCCGAATCGTGGTCCTCAATTTGAGATGAGTTGTTAAATCTCCTCGATTGGTGCAATCAATGCAAGGACAATATATGAAGTTTACACCCTCCTCACCATGTCGCCTTCTCGCAATTTTTTGAACTCCTTAACACCCTCTCAAATTCAGCACTCACACGGCTTTTCCGATACATCCATTCCTCATGGTCCATCTGCAATTAAATTTCGCACAATAAATTAAGGAAAAATCGAGCGATAACTAGCTATAGCTATTTTAAATATTGAGACATCATTTCAATTAATATTACCTTTGCAAAATAGTGGACAGTGTTCCAAGATATATAAATGTACTCACGATCGATACCTAGCTTCTTCCCCGGTTTAAAGCTTCCAATTCCTACATAAGAGACATAAATTTTAACATCAACAATGATATCAAATAATCTAATTATATAGCTAGTGCAAGAGCTTGCAAATCTTTCTACTACAACTAAACAAATCAAGGGTACCAACGATGACTCCTAATCTCTAAATAGGTTAGGTCCTAATCCCATTCGAGGATATATGGTTCGGGCAAGTTGTTGTTGTACAACTCAGAGAAAATTTGGAAGATCTTCATTGTTCTCCGGATACACGCCTCGACAACAGTCAAGAGGGTGTGTATCCGGAGAACACCAGAGAGACGCCATCAAATCTACTCAAGTTGTACACACACACCAGAACTTGCTCGAACCATATATCCTCGAATTGTCCAAAAACGTGGACAATTCGAGATCGCCATTATAAATATGCCCTTTCGCTCAGATATTTATAAATAAGCACCTCGAACGGGAGACGAGGTTATGCCGCCTAAACTCTAATAACAGCTACTACATGATAGAAATAATAATTCCATATATATAAACAGGAGATCGCACTACAAAATTAAATAGATATGCGCTTGTCAAATAAAAAGTGTGAAATCTGAAAGCACGACACAATTCCAAAGGCAACCTAAACTTTATTGACGACATATCGAAATTACCAGAGCAAAATTGAAGGGGTTTAAAGAATTGCTGCTCACATTTTGAAGAAAACCGCAATAGAGGGCAAAAAGAGGGGAATCTCCTCAAGATAGGGTTTCAATTTTGCCCTCTTAATACCCACCCATGAGGACTTCAAATTTTCTCACCCAACTATTGCTTCCAACCACACAATATGAGCTATTTTCTCGGGTGGCGGCGAGAAATCTCCTCTAGAGCAAAAACAGAGAAGAGTTCAAGGCGAGTGGTATATATAACCTAGCGAGGCACATCGAATCGGTTCTTTTCAAAAGCGATATCGATGTTCACGCCATCTAGACATAAGCACGAAGCGCATCGTAATCGCACATCGTAATCGGTTCTTTTCAACAAGTGATAGTGATGTGCACGGTCATCACTATCGCTTCTATAAAAAGAATGATAGTGATAACCATGTGCACATCGAATCGTTCTCTACTAAAAGTGATAGTGATGCACGGTCATCGAATCGTTCTTTTCATAGAAGTGATAGTGATGTGCACGTGATCATCACTATCACTTCTATGAAAAGAACCGATTCGATGACCGCACATCACTATCACGCTTTAGTAGAGAACCGATTCGATGTTCCAAAGGCTACATCACAATCACTTATAATCTCAGAACCGATAGTGATTATTACTAACACCCTTCCGAAGTTACTTATCACAATCGTTTTTTCCGAAAAACTTAAGAACCGACACAGATAAAGTGATAGTGATGTGTCGTTCTGTAGTAGTGGTGTTTGATCACATATTATGGTTGGGAAGGTTAAAAGTTACGCTATTCATGAGATCCCTGTCCACTTGACAGTGTTGTGGTAAGCCGGACATTAAAAATAGCACATGGCTGAATTTTGGTTTGTGTATAACGTGAAAGTTGTAGCTCAGTTTGAACCTTCCATATAGAGCTAGAACTCTTAAGTATGGTTGTGTATATTGTAAGTTATGGCAACTTAGAAATTGGCCACTGATGTCATAACTGTGTTATTTCGTATATTAAAATTACTAGGTGGTTGAATTAATTAAATTGTAAATATAATTAGAGAAAGGTAGATAATTATCAATAGCTTTTACAGATGCTATGGTTTGCTATAATTGGTGTTTTATAAAAAATATGGAATTATTAAGCTTATTGTCCAACAAAGCAACAGAATGGTTGGGCTTGAAACGCGGTGTTAAATTAATTAATTTGAAAATATAGCCAATTATAAAATTGTGGGTAATCATGTACAATTTTTATAACAAATATGGATTGCTATTTTTGGAGACTTGAACTAGGAGTCATGGACTCATGGGCCTCTCACCGTGGAGACAGTAAATGGGAAATTGTTCCACAAGAGGGAAAGTTAGGTCCGAGGTCATACATAAGAGCAATATTGTTATGATTAATATTATGTATTGCTATGTCATGTTGTGAGTTGTATCGAATATCTAAATATGGGATATGGGCATACACCGGAAACTCAAACACTATACCATATATGCTCAATCAAGCATTTGGAAACTTCAGATATCACAGACCTAATTCTGTGGGATAAGATATACGTGGAGAGGTTGTCTTCAAACAGACAATGACTCTATCGTTTTCCCGTTACAAGAAAACCAACTCGAGTACACCTGATATTCATAGAAGTTTTGGATATGCTGCAAAGATTATGCAACAATGGACTCTCATCGGCTATGATCTGATATCCCAAACTGAAACAACTTAACCTTAGGAAAGGCTACCCTAACTATATAAGGATGGGGGTATGCATCCTTAGAAGAAAACAAGCAATTCTCAAACTACAAGCCATTCAGAGCTAGACAAGTGAGAAGACCTTTTGAGCAAAGCACCCACGAGCCAGCAAACAATGCTTCGTCAACCTTAGTTGTAGCTTAGCCACCCCCTAAGTTCAATCTTTATTGTAATTAGAGCTAGGCGTCCTACTTTGTACTCTGTTCATCAACTCCATACGTCATCCACACAGGAGTAAGGTGTTACTCCATTCGGGGGTTCGAACCTGTCTACATTATGTGCCTCCGATTTCATGCCTTATTTTGCTAATCCAAAAGTACCCAAAACTATAAGTTTATTGTCGATTTCTAACCTTCGATAGTTGGCGTGCTAGGTAGGGCCTTCAGCTATTTTTGCAGATCAAACATGTCTTCGATTCGTGCTCACAATAGAGTCTCCGACGTCGACCCCTGCGGCGACTTCTGCTCGATTGCTTTTATCGACCAAGCTCCAATAGTCGGATCTGAGATCGCCTTTGAAACCATGCTTTATTGATGGGGCCAGGTGGAGATCTTGGGCACATCGGCTTCACTGAGTCCCGCTCCTGGGACCCACGCTAACTTCGACCCCATGGAGCGCAGTGTCCTCAAGTACGTCAAGACGTTGAGTGACAATGATAGCGACGGCCTCAGCAGCCAAAACAGTAGTCAGAGTAGTAGCCGAACAGATCGATGTGTGTTTATGACCGGAGCCAACAATAGTGTTACTGCCAAAAATTCCCAAGAAAGGGATTCAGGGGCAGACACCACAGGTGGTCAGGGATGCCAAATCCCCTCATGCATGCCTTAAGATCCTCTAGTGGTGACAACTGCAGCGTGGGCGGCCGCAAATGCTGTTGCTCCCAACACTACAGATCATCGGTGAGATCTAACTGCCGCGGCCATAGCTGCGATTGTTGCCAATCTATCGAAGCAACATGATATTGATAATCCGACAATGTCCCACCCGCAGGCGTTAGATTTTCAGTGACAGTAGATTCTTTCGCAACATGACCACAACAGCGGGCCTGGCCACATCGCGGGAGCAACGACATCTTCAGTACCCCTAAGGCAAATGTTCATTGCACTCGTATGCTACCAAAATCCCTTCCGCCACTAGATCCGGGCAACCTAATGACTCCAGTGTTCGACTAGATGAGAACACTACTCGATGCAGTGCAAGCTCAGGCTGCTCTAGCAGCCAACTCGAGGTTTGTACACCCCAATTAATAGGGTGCCAAGAGCCAGCTACCGGGACCATCTCACGATAATCATCGAGTAGAGAGATTGACGGTGGCTAACTCTAGCCATCGTGCCTCTAGGACACCTCATTCTAACCTCTACTAGAGACGCCCGGGATCTTTGAGACCGTATTCCTCAGGATCAATGGGATTTACGCGACGTCCTTCATGATCAAAAGGAAGAACATCACCGTGAAGACCGTGAGCGACAAGAAAACGAGTCCCCACCTTCGAGGGGCCAATCTCCCTTACATCAGGCCTGACGGGGCGAATCTCCGCCCTCAATGGGCCACTCACTGGCACGGCGCAGGTTCCCCCCACGATAAGAAGCACGAAAATGTCCACGACAAGAGACCCCCAAGGACATCGATGAGGGATGCAAAGTGCTCACTCCCAAGCTACACATAGTCAAATGGCCAGATAAGTTCAAGCCAGGCCCTATTGAGAATTACTCAAACAAAATCAACCCCATCGAATTACTGCATATCTACACTATAGTCATAAGCTCTATCAGAGGAAACAAGAAGGTGATGGCCAACTACCTACTCACCACCTTAGATGGTGCAGCGAGATCTTAGTTACTCAACATCCCACCTCAATTGATGTCATCGTGAGTGGAGTTGCGGGCCTAGTTTATCACCAATTTTTAGGGTATGTATGAATGCCCTAGAATGCGTAGTGACTTGCATCAGGTGATATAGAAGCTAGGAGAGCCATTGCGCGGCTTCATCTGATGCTTCAACGATAAGTGAAACTTGATACCTGATATCTCAAATGAAGCAGTCATAGTGACCTTCGAGAGCGGTGTCAAGGATAGAGAGTTGAAGGGAAATCTTACCACTCAAAAGATCAGAACCACCAAGGAGCTCTTCGAGTTATCTGACAAATACGCCATACGCGCTTAGGCCTGATACCATCACGACGACCCCAAGCTTGACAGCGACAAGTCTAAGTCATCCAAGCAAGGGGCAAAGAGGAACAAGAATTGCAGGAAGAATCGCAAAAGTGACTCCACTATAACCATGGTTGAAAGCGGTAAGGCGCATAATATCAATGACAACAAAGGCTAAAGCCGTAGAGTGAACAAATACTGTCCAATCCATCATACGGACAAACACAACTTCGATGAGTGCCATGTGTTCAGTAAGAAGTTCCAAAAGAAGCTCAAGGCCGCCCTCGCTGAGTGTGGAATCGAACATGCCAAAGAAAAGCCCTAGGATGATGAACTCGAATACCAAGGTGCTGATCACAAGCTGGCACACATTTTTAGGGGATTTGTCACATGAGTCCAAAAGACAAACAAGGCAGCTGAAAGAGAGGTCAACCTGGCCACACTAGCTCTCCCCAGATTTCTCAAGTGGTTGAAAGTACCGGTCACCTTCGACCAATCAGATCACCCAGGTGTGGTTCTATATCTGGGGCAGTATCCCATGTTGGTTGAGCCCATCATAAGGCGAGTGATTATAACAAAGCCTTTCCAATGCCTATCTAAACCTGGTACTATCTGCTAAGGTTTCAACACTGGTGGTACTGATTACCACATCTAGGACCCTCCCTCTTATGCCATGTGAGCCACCCGTGGGAGGGCTGGTTACCAAAACCCAGGTCTCACACTACCACTAATAGTTCCAAAGTTCAGACTCAACAAATTAATCAGTTAGGTCTGTTCTATACTAGACTTGTGGTTGTATGAATAATTCAGTTCAAATTCTTGCAATGTTAAGTCCTAATTGATCAAGGCAAGACTAACTAAAAATCATCATAACCATGAACCAATAATTATCATAAAAAGCAATGTAACCACTCAAGTGCCATATTGTCCCACCACAAGTACAGACCACTTGCCTCGGTCTAAATCATTTTACCACCCCAGTTAACTTACCATGCACCACATGCCATCAACAACACCAACATTGTGTGACAACACCCGACACACAAGTTATTAAACATATTCTATAATCATTAAGCAAGATTATCTAGTTGCATTCTAGCTACCCACATTGACAATTACAGTTACCAACTATTATGAAATCATTATAGGGTGACAAATGAGATATGACATACGACATAGCAAGGTGGATGTAATTCAAAGTGGATAATTAACTATTTTCAATAGATTTCAAACAAGCGATAATTGAATTAACATGTAATACTTTAAAACAATATAATATTTTAAGCATGGATACAACATGATCAAAGCACAACTTGCCTTCAAATAGCTCTCACTCCTACTCTGGACCATACTCGAATGCTAGATCTTCGATGACAAGCTCACCAAGCAACTCGACGTCTACGCGAAATGAGAGAGAAAGCAATAAATACTCAAAAGAGAGAGAGAGAAATATCAACTCAAAAAATTAAATAAAATTCATCATTAAATAGAGATTAATTTTACAAACTTTTAGAAACTAGAATCACCTCAATCAGATTTGGATGCAAAAGATATAGCTATTCAAAATTTGAAATAAAAGAGAAATCAGAAAATTGGAAAAACCGAATTAACCAAATTATTTTTATATAGGAAACTTGCATTTATTACATCATGCTAACGTCAGCACCGAATATGATTTTTGGCTAATTATTTTTCTAAAGAAAAACTGAATTATGACATCACGCTAATATCAGCGAACATGTGGCCCAACTAGAGGCTAACACGTGGCACATCCACAGTGAGACACGTGTCATCGATATATGGACTCGGTCCACGGCCAGCGCTAGTCCATGGTGGACTAGCGGCACTATGCCCGTTGTCGGTGTATTCTACACCGGGGTACTCTCTCCACCGCTGCTAGATGGGACCACGTACGCAAGATACAAAAAGAAGAAAGTCCTGTGCAAAGGACTCAACATACTGAAGAAAGGCTTGGCGACCGACCAGGTCCTAGCCCCGGCGACCAGGACACGTGGCGCTCGGCGGGCGCCTGGTCGACTGTGTCCCAGCCCGGACGACCAGATCACGACCGCTGAAGACCAGGACACGTGGCTGCCCGATGAGCAATCTAGCGACCAGGCCACATGGTTGCCTAACGAGCACTGTGCCTGAAGGCCATTAAATGGGTGTGGCTCCCTGACGCTATGATGACCTGCCCCTACGACTGAGCCAGCTTCACCAACTCCCGTTCCATCTACACCGTCCTAGGTAGGATGGGGTGACGTGTGTACCAGGCATTCGTCACGCAGCGTCCGAACCCCTCCTCTCGAGCGGTCCGAAGACAGGTGGCGTCAAGATACGGCGTAGACAAAGAGGCTCCGGGGGACAGTAGCGACAGGACTAGACACATTCAATGTAATTAATGTAAAACTACTCCCTCTGCCTGCCCTAGCTAGTCCCGAGAGTATATAAGGGCGCTAGTGTGCATGAGGAAGGGAGGTCGGTTGAAACTCAAAGGATTGGATCACTGAGGTCTGTCGAAACTCACAATGAAGAGCAAGCAGAATACTAGAGCAATACAAGCTTAGGCAGGAGGTAGGGCTATTACCCTATGAGGAGCCGTCCAGACCGTCCTCGGGTTATTCGAATGCCTGGTCGCCCGCATCGATTTGGAGGTTAGCAACGGATCACCGATGGTGCTCACAGTGCTAACGCCCAAGCCCAATTAGGACAACAAAGATCCCATTCGAATAACTCGACAACAATCCCGGTATTCCCCCGGTATGCGATTCAAGCTCGCCCAGATCGCTTCAAGATACCGGTTTCCATTGCCATATCAATTCAATTTGCATAAAGGGGGCAACGAACACAAAACTTTACGACCACACACGCACCGCGGAAGCACAACAAAACGACTAAAACCAAAGCACAAAGACAAACCAGACAACCACACAAGACCTTACCTAGACTCAGAAATCTACAAAATTTCGGCATGACGCCCCTAGAAGTACGGACATCCACTCAGCAGGCAGAAGAAACAATTAATTAACCAAGTATATCACAACCACAACCACAATATAAACAGACATGCATAAAAACAACAACCCAGACCTGAGCTAAGCATGGCGATACATTAAAGTTCAACAACGGAAATAGTCAAGTGATTAAACATAACCATAACAAGTTTGAAAGCTAACTATACAACAAAATGAGCTCACAACTAACATATTAAACCAAAAGTAAGACATCTCCTAAGTGTCCGCCTTGAACACTTCGAGGCGCTTGTAACGTTGAGCCTAGTGCTATTCGTGTCCCGCCTGACCACCGAGAAGCAAAACAGGCAGAACTCACACCACGTGTCCTCACCGAAACCACAAAGCAAAAGCATGAGTCTGAAGGCACTCACAAGACTTACCCGTGGTCCATATATGACCGACTCGAAAGAATATGCATTTGGATGTAGCAAGGTATAAGCTTAAGGTAAAAGTGCGGAAAAGCTTACTTTGTTGCATAATCGTATTCAACTACACAAATTTCAAGTTTATAGCATTTATGGACAGCACCTATTGCTAGAGTGAAATCTGAAATTAAACATTAAAGAGAGCAAGTAACAGCATAAACAAGTATCAACATCAAGTATACCACCTAGTTTCAATTTAAGTTATTACTACGCTGAAGTGTCGGATGATACAAGCGTGCTCATATCCGAGAGCGCTGCAATTCGAATCGCTTATTCAGCCTGCAGGGGATCATCAATCGCACGACATGTGCCACAAGGAACCTCATGTCAACCCTCCTCCCATCCATATCTACTCGTTGAACCATCCTCATGCGGCCCGAGCACCTAGCAACCTCCTCGAGCGGCTCAAGCCTCACTTAGCCCTTGAGAGAGACCCAGGCCTCGCCTCAACCACGCCCAATCGCATGAGGGCATGACCCATCGAGTAGTATGCCATGAAAGGGTGGCTTACCGCACCATTATATCGGGCATGCGATCAACAAGGGTGCTCGATCAACATGGCAAACAACGGATCGGTCCTTAACCAACACAAAGTAGACTACAACATTTGAGTCTCCACACCCAAATGATCCAACCCTCTCGCCTTGGCCTCAAGGTTTCCATTTCATAGCATAATTATAACCAATTGCAACCCATTAGAGTGAAGTAATTAATCTCAAGTGATGGAGCCATCCACCACTTGGCCCATACCCGACATCTAAGCAAACTAAGCATGGACACATTATAATTACCCATACACTAGCTCCAAGGAAAATGTTCAACAATTATCAATGAGTGTATGTGCAGCAATTAGGTTCTAATACCATTCCCGCAATTCAACTCCTAATGCATAACCTAACCATCCAATAAGCAATTCATTCACTAAAATACAATCATATAAAGGTTGAACATGCTTAGGTGCTTGCCTTGTGCTTCTGCCGGGTTCTCAACAACAAACGCCTCTCCGGTAACCCCCTCGGTCACCGCCGCATCACCCTCCGTGTTTTCGTTCTCTACACGATCACAATGCATGTAAATGAGATGCATGCGATGCATATGAAATGAAATACAAAATGCAACCCCCCAAGGTAGTTTCCAAAAGTGCAAGCATTCAATTCAATTAAAGAATGAAAGTGTAATGGTTAAACCTCACTTCTAATCTATAACCAAAAATATGAAAATAACACGCATACACCTCTAAACAGGCATAACCTTTGAATGCTTAATCGAAAAACTGATTTCTTGGACTCTAAAAGACCACAAGAGGGTGATCCAACTCTACCATGCATCATAACAATCAGAAAACAATTTTAAAGTTTGCAATTAAACTCTGAACTTCAGCCCCAAAGTCTGAATTTTTTTTTAGCAAAACTGAATTCAGGACAGCATTGATACAAATGGCCATAACTTTTTGATCACTTAACCAAATTGAGTAAACTCAAATCCTAGACGACCACAAGACATAAACCTACCACTTAGCTTTGGCCAATCACCCAGATTTTGCCCAGAGAATTCCCAGTTTGGCCAGGAACAGAGAGCAGTTTTCAGTGTTCAGAATTTTCAAAGTTTCAGACAGCATGCACAAATTTCATCATATCAATTGTTATACTTCATGGAATTGAGTAAAGGATGACATTTTTATAATATACACGAAATTTCCTAAAATTTCTCAGGAAAAATTAATTTCTAATTCGGCCTCTAACTAATTTTAATTCGCAGCTAAAGTTTCAGCTCCACATTTTCAGCATTTTCAGAGCAGCACGCACTAAAATTGACATAACTTTCAGCTGGATTAACGAAATTGAGTGATTCCAGTTGGAGATGAAAGATAATTCCATTACCCACAACTTTCTCTACAGTCACCTAGCAGAAAATGCTCGTAACTTGCTCGAATCAGTCAAGAATAGGAGCTACGAAATCTGCTCGAAAATCTGAATCTTTCCCCAAACCCTAGAATGGTTGTTCCCCACCCAAATCCCAAATCTCTACTCTCCCAAGCTCTCAATTCCACCATGGCTACCCCCAAAACCAGAAATAACCAATCAAACCCTAGGGGAGAGGTCTCACCTTAAAATCTCACATGGGGATCAAGAGAGGAGAGGAGGAGGGCTGCTGCTGCTTGTAGGGGAGAGGGAGGCGCCCAGGGAGGAGCTGCAGGGAGGAGGGTCGTCCAGGGAGGAGGCTGGAGGGAGGTGCTCTTGTGGGCCTGCTTGGGGGAGAAGAGCTCAAGGAATAGGTGCTGCACGGTTTGGGGATGGAGGGAGGAGGCTGCTTGGGGGAGGAAAAATTCAGGAGGAGAGTGCTGCTGCATTTTTGTTTGCTGCCCCCAAATTCTTTGGCATTTTTAGTTCACTTGACCCTAATAGAAGCAAATGGCTAAGTCCCCAACAATTTCAGCATGGGTTCAATCTTGACACTATGATTTAAATTAGCAATTGAAGTTGGATTGAGCTCAAAACTCAACCATTGCGTAGAGAAAAGTTTCTAGTTTTCATTTTACTAACATGCACACTCTAGGTCCTTATAGTTCTCAAGTTACAAGGCTCTGAACTTTAATGAAAACCACATTTGTACACTGAAATTTCTAGCTCTTAAATTTGGTTAAGTTGGAAATTCTTAAGTGGAAAAATTTGGGATAGATTCTGAAGTTAACAGTGGATCTCAATGCGGCTAAAATTTGGTTGGCGCTAATGTTAGCCGCATGAGCCGAATTCGAATTTGGGGCCATGACATACCCACATTAGAGGCCCGAACCTAGGTAAATCCTATGTGTTCCTTGTGTGCTCCCGTGTGTTTTTGAGTCTCCTGTCCTGCTCATCACGCGAAGAGAGTAGAGAAGAGAGCAGAGAGTGGCGCAGCTGCAAAGACCCCCCTACCGAAACTCGGTTATACACTCGAACCAATACTGTTCGGCACAAACACGCCGACACCCGTGCACTGGCTGACGCATGCTGTGGCATCAGCGGTGACACTTGACCAATCACGGCGTGACCCACGGCGGTAAACAACTAGCACAGCGCACGGTGAAATCCTGCCCGTCCAATTCAAATCGGACGATCAAGATCAACACAAGGTGTAATGTGGCAGCTTACTGGGGTGCTGACACGTGGCACGATCCAGATCACCCAGATCAGATCGGACGGCAGCGATGGCGGAAGAACTGAAGCAGTTTGGTGACGCAGCTACCCCGACGGGTGACACACGGCAAGATCTAGACTGTTGGCTTTGGATCCAATGACCTAGATGATGCGACGGAGATGAACGGCACGGCGACGCGGCTGGCCCGATGGACAACACATGGCACGATCTGGAACGCACACTACGGATCTGACGGCTACGATGCAGCGGCGCCGACGATGCGATGATGGCTACATGGTGCAATGGCAGATGAACGATGCAGATCCAATGGCTACAAAGCAACGATGGAAGGGCGTCCATGTGGTTACTCCGGGTTGCGATGCGTGGCGAGAATCTAGCGGTGATTACCAGATTCGATGGTCGATGGAGCTCGCAATGGTGCGGCGGAGCGGGTTAACTGAAGATGAAGACGACGACACAGTTGACGGCATTCTAGGGCTCATCCAACAATGTTAGCTGTCACATCTGACGCGTCCTGACATGGCGAACTTGTGGACACTAATTGCGATGGTGGAGGTGGTTGAACGGCGGCGGAACAAAGCAAAAACCACGGCAGAGTGAAGCAGCAACTACGGCGAGCATTTGCAGGCAAACTGTGATGGCTCGGGAGGCATCTGCTAGGGCTACAGGTTCGTCTCGACATGCACAACACAAAGGTTGTGGCGACGCATTAAATAGGGGTCCCCGCTTTCATGTTGGGTGCTAAAACCCACCCAGATTTAGCGACGGTAGTGAATTCGGTTAGGATACAATGGCGATTCGGTTAGACAACATGGCACAATCATGAGCGTCCACGCGGATCCGATCGGGTAGCTGGCAGTGAACGGTGGCACAGCGCAATCGCAGCCGTTGGATCGAAATCCAATGGTCGCATGGCTAGGGTTTCACAGCGACGGGCTGCACGGGCTGGTGGCACAAGAAAATGGGTCGAACCAGAGGAGTATCGGCCCAAACACTATTCATAAGATTTTAAATCATTTTTAAATTAAAAGAAATCAGCAAAATAGATTAAGCCAAATAAAATATCAAAAATACTAGGAAAAAATCCAGGAAAATTCCAAAAAATACTTTAAGACATTTAGAACCCAAATAAAATATTTCCAACAAAAAATCATCAGTACTTTTCACTAAATAAATAAAAGATTGCAAAAGGCTTAATTCAACAAATTCTAAATAAATTAAATAAAATCTAAAAAAATTCAATAAAAAGGTAAAACATAATAAATCTAGAAAAAGCAAAATTTGGGATGTTACAACTAAGGAGGCAGAAGAAGCTTTTTGAGACTTGAAAAGGTATTTATCATCTCCGTCAATTTTAATTTCACTTAACGAAAAAGGGGAGCTCTTTTTGTATATTGCAGCTACCCCTCAAGTTGTAAGTACAGTCCTAGTGGTCGAGCGGGATTGCCCTGAGAAAAAAGGCCAAAGTATAGAAGCCAGTGTACTACGTGAGCGAGGCCTTGCACAACACCAAGCTACGATACCCTCCAGTATAGAAGATACCATACACCATCCTAATGACTTCCCGAAAGCTGCGGCACTACTTCCAGGTGCACAAGATTACGGTCATGATGACGTATCTGCTCGAGGAGGTAATACGCAACCAAGAGGTGACTAGGCGAATTGCACAGTGGGCAGTCGAACTCAACGAATTCAAGGTTGATTTTGCGCCACGGACCAACATCAAGTCAGGGGTCTTGGCAAACTTCATTGAGGAATGGATGCACGTCGAGGAAAAGGAGCACAAGACAATTGATAACCACTGGACTATGTTCTTCGATGGCTCGGGGTCCGGCATCATGCTAAAGTCCCTAATAGGTGAGGAGCTCAAATATGTCATCCAACTCAATTTTCAAGCTTCAAATAATGTTGCAGAATATGTGGGACTGGTTAACGGGCTCTGAATAGCTACGTCACTTGGGATCAGGCGATTACTCATGAATGGGTTCGTACAGCTAGTCGTAAACCAAGGGCAGAAGGATTACCAGTGCTCGGCATGACAACATGGCGGCATACCTGAATGAGATTCACAAGTTAGAACACAAGTTCAAGGGGCTTGAGGTAAGGCATAACAGGCGAAGTGATAACTCTACCACCGATGAACTTGCTAGGCTCGCTTCATCCCGTTTACCTACGCCTGCATGAGTCTTCATTGAGAAACTCTTTAAATCATTTGTCCACCCCCTCCCCCGTATAGGGGAGACAGATGCTGACCAACTCAACTAGCAGCCTGATCAAGTCAGCAAGGCAGAATCCACAGACATGAAAGCTGCACTACTCAAATGCAAGCCGACTTGGATGACTCCATTCCAAGCCTATCTTGAAGGTCAAGAGATCCCTGATGATGATGCCTCAGTTGAGAAAATTGCATGTAAGTCCAAGCTATATGCATTGTTTGATGGCAAACTCTATGAAAGGGGAGTAACGGAATCTTGACGAAGTGCATCACTTAGGAAGAGGGCAATAAAATATTGCTTAATGTTCGTGGTGGCATCTGTGGCAACCATGCATCCTATTGCACTCTAGTCGAAAAAAATTTTCGGCTGGAATTCTATTGGTCGATTGCCTTCCAGGATGCTTGCGAGCTAGTGAAAAAGTGTGAAAGCTGCCAATTTAATGGCAAGCAAACCACTCGACCAGCCTAAGCCCTACAAACTATTCATCTATCTTGGCCTTTCTCTGCCTGGGGCTTGGATATCTTAGGACCTTTTCCAAGAGTCCAAGGAGGTTACAAGTTCTTGTTCGTGGCAATTGACATGTTCACTAAGTGGATCAAAGCCGAACCCGTTAGGAACATCACCTTAGATGCGGCCAAGAAGTTCATGAGGAGCATCGTTACTGATTCGACATCCCTAATCGTGTAATCACAGACAATGGTAGCCAGTTGAAGAGCAATGCTATCATAGTCTTTTATGAAGAATTAGGTGTCAAACTTTACTTCGCCTCTGTAGCTCATCATCAAAGTAACTATTAGGTTGACCGCACCAACGGTATAATCCTGTAAGGGATCAAGACCTACGTATTCGATAGGCTCAAGGCTTATTCGACTTGGTGGGCAAAAGAACTCCCCTCGGCGCTATGGACCGTTCGTATATCGACTAGTCAAGCCATTAGTGAAACACTGTTTTTCTTGGTCTACGCAGCAGAAGCGGTGCTTCCGCCGAGTTAATATTCTGGTCACCTCGTGTGGACAACTACTTGGAAAAGGAACAAGAGCAGGTGCGAACAGATGATGTAAATCTACTCGAAGAGTACAGGGATGTAGCATTCATTCGAGCAGCTAAGTATCAGTAAGCCTTATTGTCGGGACCCGGGTTTGCAAATTCGGACCCTCTGTGTATTCAGCACTAGTCCAGGATCACGCTAGTGCACACAGTCTCAACATTGGTATATATCATACCATAACCAAATAAATAATGTAGTACTTTGATAAAATACTCAACTAGTTGATTGACCTTATGGTCAAATTACAAAGATACGCCTCGCAGGCTTAAGACTTATTAAAATATTCAAAAGCAAATGAAATAAAATCAACTCGTGGCGCCAACCAATTTGCCACAGTAACCGACCGGGGCTCGCTCCTAGTTTGTTTCGCCTCCTCGATACTCCTCCTCCTGAGCGGGGTTTGCTTCTTCTTCAACTGAAGTTGTGTTGTTGTGGGGTGAGTACTTTGAGCACTCAAAGAAGTCATGCATGTAATGCAATTCTAATATTCTACATGCATGGCTTAGTACAAAGGATAGGCTATGGTTCATGAGCTGACAAAGATTCAAGATAAGCGAGAATAGATTGCAAAGCAAGAAACAAAGAGTAAGAATAATAGCTTTCACAAACATTTCAATCGTAAATCCTTTTTCCATCCTAAGTCAAGTTCCTCATTACCAACCCAAGCATTTTTCCATAAACAATTCATTTTATGAAAATCTAACCCTTGATCAGTAATCACCGAAGCGATGCTCAATACCGTGAGCACGGCTATTCAATAGGTTGTACACTCTGCAGAGGTTATACACTTTACCCACAAGATATGAGGTCAAATACCACCAAGGCAAATAACCGTACGAAGCCTTTCCAAAGTTCCATCTAAACTCGAAGCTCGCTAAGGTTTCAACACTAGAGGGACTGGTTACCACACCTGTGGCCCCTCTTGCGCCATGTGAGTTCTCATTCCGCTTCTCCTGCCTCACACCACCACGACAGTACCAAAGAATAGATTTCCCGGTTTACTCGCCTAAGCCCGTCCCATTACGGAGCTTGTGGTCGTATGAGAGACTCAGTTCAAATGCTCGCAAGGTTAAGTCCTTAGTTGACCGAGGCAAGACTAACCAAAAATGACTTTAACATCCAAAACCAATAAAACCAAATTCGACCGCCTTGATTGCCACTCTTGGCCCACGTAAACAATCTTGCCACATGCCTCAGTCTAAATCATTTTCCCATCCCGGTTCTTTACCATTGCACCACGTGCCATCATCAACTTAATAACACATGTCTCATTCACAAAGCATGTTCAATATCTCATTAAGTCAGTATTCACTTTGGTGTTCCAAAATCATGAAACGTCCACGTGGCAGGGCTAAGCATACTACTTCGGTCTACTCAACCCATGTTGGCAAATTATAAAAGTCCCACTATTAATCCATATCCTAGGGTGACAAATGATTCATGGCATACAATTATATATGACAAGGTGGCATACAGCAACTAGGCATTTAGGGTCTGTTTGGTAGAGCTCCCTCTGATTCTGATTCTCTGTTAGAAGTGATTCTCCGAGAGAAGTGATTCATCCGAAAGTGATTCTCTAACTAATCCATAGGATAAACTCTATGGAGAAACCGACTCTTTGTTGGGAGTGAATCAGAGAAGCAGCTTTTTTCAGCTCCCGGCTCCTAGTTCATTTCGAGAATCACTTCACTGAATCACCCCGAGCGATTCTCGAAAAAAATCGCTGCTTAAGCGAGCTTCACAGATTCACTCGGCCGAAAGGTTGGGAGCAGAGCTCGCCAAACAGGCCTTAGCTAATCCCAAAATTCATTCAAACCAATTTTTACTAAATTAGCATGCAATAAATTAAATCAAAATAATTTTTCTAATAGGTTCAACATGATCAAACACAACTTGCCTTCAAAAAGTAATCGATTCTCGCCCCGAGCTTGCTCTCGGTAGAACCTCTCCTCGAAACCTTCGCACTTCAACGTCTCACGCATAACGTAAACACAAACAATAAAATAAATAAACAGTAGACAAACAGTGCTCAAAAATTCAATTAAAATTCATAAACAGAAAGATCACAATTTTACAAATTTATAGAAATTGGAATCACTCAAATCGGAGTTAAAACGCAAAAGTTATAAGCATTTGAAGTTTCAAAATATATTTAAAATCAATATACCGAATTAAATAAATATTTTCTTTTTCGAAAATTAATTATTCGTATCATCGTGACACGGTCGCCACCAGAGAGTGACACGTGGCCTTTGCCGACGCCACCGACCGCTATTTCTCGACAAGTGGGTCCCACCGTGACGTCGCAAGATGACGTCACGGTGACGCCACACGCACGGTGCGTCTTGGCCGACGGTGGGCCCGCGGTTGTCGGCGACTCATGCGCAGTGCGGCGGCCGACGAGTGGGGCCCGTTGTCGGTGACTCATGCGCGACTGATGATCGCGGCGGTGAGACCGACGTGTGGGTCCATCCGTCGGCGCCTCATGCACAAATGAGGGGCGACGTGGCACGACGGTGGCCCTCGGATATGCATCTAACGGTGAAGGTTAGAAGATGGGGTTCACTGTTACGGGCGACGCGGACTCACCGGCGTTGATCCGGATCGTCGCGGTGGTGAAGGTCGGGCTCGGAGATTTGCGGCGGCGGGCCGCTTCACCGGGAGCTGAAGACGACGATGCTCGCGCGGCGCCCGACGTTCTTCGGCGTGAAGAAGTAGTGCTCGACGCCGGGCGTGACGAGGTGAGTTCAAGGTGGCACAGCGACGCGAGAATCACCGGCGGCGGCATTTAAACGGCGCAAAGAAGTGCGCGGAGGGCCGGGACTTCGGCGAGCTCTTGCGGCGAGGCGGCGGCGTCTCGGGCGGCGTGGAGTGTACGGGCGGGTGCGGCGCGAGGAGGAGATCACAACCCGGGTGGCGGCGCAATAAATAGCCCCCTCGACGTCCGTGGAAAGCGCGAGACCGAGGCCCACACGGTGGCGGCGGCATGAATCCGGCGGTGAATAGGGTTGGTCGACGTGGCGTAACGTGGACCGTTGGATG
The DNA here is from genome assembly GCA_036346375.1 of Guadua angustifolia. Lineage (NCBI taxonomy): Eukaryota > Viridiplantae > Streptophyta > Magnoliopsida > Poales > Poaceae > Guadua > Guadua angustifolia. The sequence goes on from CM070509.1 coordinate 1,300,571, forward strand.
AAAATCGGACGCCATGTCGCTAGGGTTTTTCAAACGGCCGCATACGATATTTCGGCCCAACACTATTCATCCGGATTTTAATTCCTTTTCGATTAAAAATAATTTCCGAAAATCAAATAATTCTTTTGGGGCTTCAAAAATACTAGAAAAATTCGGAAAAATTCTCATAAATATTTTAAGACATTTGTGACTCAAATAAAATATTTTCAGCAAAACTTTATTTTAACTTTTCCATTATTTAATTAATTTGATAAATGGCTTAATTCAAAATAAATTCAAATAATTCCAAATAAATCCAAATAAATTCCAGAAATTCCCAAAATTCAAAATACCATTTAAATGCAATAAAAGAAAAATTGGGGTGTTACAAACCTCCCCCTTAACGGAATCTCAACCCGAGATTCAGTGAAATCGACTAAGGAATAGGTTGGGAATTCTCGCTTCAGTCTTCTTCACGCCCCAAAGTTGCTTCGCTCTCTAATGGTTACTAATTGAACTCTGCAGAAGCGGGTCGATTTATTTCGCTTTCGATCCATCGATCCAAGATCTTCACGGGCACTCTTTATAGGTCAAATCCTCCCGCAGCTCGATCGACTCTAATTCAAGATTTGCTCTTTCCGCACTCGGAGGCATTTCTTTAATTGTGACACGTGGAACACATCATGCACTCTGCTAAAGATCTGCGGTAACTCCGGTGACACGCTACTTCGCCTACGACTTAGGATCTTGAACGGACCAACATATCTTGGTGCTAACTTGCCTTTAGTGTGGAACCTCTTAACTCCTCCGAGTGGTGTAACTCGAGATACACAAAATCTTCAGCTCAAAGCTTAAATCCTCGCGGCGATTATCTGCGTAACTCTTCCATCTTGATTGTGCTATTTTCAACCTTTCCCGATCCTGGCTATTGCTCTTGACTTCTCTGAGAATATCCGCCCAAACATATGGCGTTCTCGGCCTCATTCCAGTTCAACGGCGTCGACAGGTCTTCCATATAGCGCTTCAAATGGTGACATCTGCAGACTTGCTCGATAGTCATTATTATAGCTAAACTTCGGCATATGGCAAACACTTATCCCACGGTTGTATAAGCCAATGCACAAACCCTCAACATGTCCTCTAGTATCGATTAACTCTTTCCGCTTGCCCATACGTGCATGGGTGATATGCAAGATCTTGAAGTTCAGACGGGTCCCTAGGGCCTCATGCAACTTATCCCAAAATCTTGAGGTAAACCGGGTACCTCGGTCCGACACAATCTTCTTCGAACTCCATGTAGACATACAATTCTTGACATATATAAATCGCTAAACGGTCCCCTAATAGGTAGTCTTCACGGGATGAAATGGGCAACCTTTGTCAAACGGTCCACTATAACCCATATGGAGTCATACCCTATCTCGGGTCCTCAGTAAACCGTAATGAAATCCATTCGATTTCCTCCCATTTCCACTCGTGTATCTTGATGGTCAGAGCAACCTCGCGGCCTCGATGCATTGCTTTGACTCTTTGGCATATGTCGCACAATGCAACATGCTTTGCAACTTCACGCTTCATGCTTGGCCACCAAAATCTTTCCTTCAGATCTTGATACATCTTAGCGCTTCTGGATGAATGGAGTACTTGAGTCATGAGCTTCCTCCGAATCATTGTTTGATTCCTTCTTCAGCGAGACGCAAATGCGCTTCTTGATCCACAATGTACCTTGCTCATCCAAATTTTGAAATCCTTCGCCTTTGCCTTCCTCCATTTTGGACTTAATTCTCTGAATCTTGACATCACCCTTCCGTCCCTCACGAATCTGATCTTCCAAGGTAGGCTTCACTTCTAAAGCGGCTATAAATCCTTTAGGCACAACTTCAAACTTGACACGAAATTCCTTACATAACTCATCGACTTGCTTCCACCAACATGTTCACCGAATGGCTTTTTCGCTTAAAGCATCGGCCACCACGCTGGCTTTCCTGTGGTGATAATGAATCCCAGATTGTAATCCTTAATTAGTTCCAACCATCTTCTCTCGCCTCATGTTCAGTCCGATTGTGTAAATATATATTTAAGACTCTTATGGTCCGTGGTACACCTCACATCTGCTTCCAATCGATAGTGCCTCCATAACTTCAAAGCATGCACTACTACCGCTAACTCCAAGTCATGTGTGGGTAGTTCTCCTCATGCGGCCTCAATCGCCTTGACGATACGCATACGACCTTTTCGTTCGCACAACACGCATCCTAGTCCTTGGCGCGATGCATCACAAGATATATCAAAACTCGCTTAAATCCGGAGAACTAACACTTGGTGCCGTTGTCAAACGCTTTTTCAACTCCACGAAAACTCCGCCACATTCCGCGCCCATGCGAACTTCTTTTCCTTTTTCAACAATTGCGTAAGTGGTCTCGCAATCGAGAGAATCCTTCAATAAATCGGCGGTAATAACCACCATTCCAAGGAAACTACGGATTTGAGTCACCGCCTTGGGTGGCTCCCAATGCAACACTTGCTTCCACCTTACTTGGGTCAATCTGCGACTCCTTGGCGGTCACCACATGTCCAAGGAATTCCACCTTGTTCTTCCGAAATCACACTTGCTAAACTTAGCTAAAAGTTGTCGCTCTCTTAACTTCTCCGTAACTAGCTTCAGATGTTCAAAGATGTTCTTCTCTCGCCTTGGAGTAGACTAGAATGTCATCTATGAACACAACAACGAACTTGTCCAGTATTCCATGAAAACCTTGTTCATCATGTTCATGAAATACGCAGTGCATTTGTCAAACCAAAAGACATCATCAGAACTCGTAATGCCCATATCTTGACGAAAATGCGGTCTTCAGACATCCTCCGATCGAATCTTCACCGGTGATATCATGATCGTAGGTCAATTTTGGAGAAAACTCGGCTCCTCTCAATCGATCAAATAGGTCATTGATCCCGGTAGCGGATACTTATTCTTTATAGTGACTTCATTCAAAGCTCAGTAATCCACACACATCCCAGTAACTCCGCCCTTCTTCTTGACAAATGTAACCGTGTGCTCCCCATGGCATTTAACTAGGTCTAATAAATCCCTTTATCTAATAACTCCTCAATCTGCTTCTTCATTTCGACCAGCTCATCGGTTGACATCCGATAGGGTCTCTTAGCTATCGGGGCTGTTCCCGGTACTAACTTGAAAGACCATGTGGAGGTCTATCTTTGTGTGTGATGAGTAATTGACAAGATTTGAGATTGGATTGATTTGAACTTGAGTTTGATTTGAATTTGATCTTCAAATTGAAGCAATTTGAGTGTTGGTTGCTTTTCCTAGTGCTACCGGCCTAGGGGCAGTAGCACCGGACCATTGAGCATAATTATGATTGATTAATGATTTTGTTTAATGCGATGCACTCATGTGAGTGGTTGCATGAATTGACTTTGAGTCAAGTCGTGGACTTGTGCTTGGATGCGTTGTTTGTTTATTCGTGCAGTGTGTTGCTCGAGGGCTTAACGTGGTCGATGCGACGGACGGAACTAGGTTCATGGAGGAACCGAGGTTCGGACTAGGTTCGTGGAGGAATCGAGGTCCCGTGGTCGAGGATGTCATGGGACGTTCGGCTGAGAGAACGGTGCACACGAAATTTGGTTAGTCACGTGAGTGCAGCGAGCCATCTGGCGCTGCATGTGTGGATTTTGGGTTGTATGCATATATTGGGCCATGTGTATTGGGCCAAGTGGATATGCATACATATGTTAGGGTTTTGAGTTGTATAAAAACCCTGGAAAACCTAATCAATTTTAGTAAGGCTTTTTCTGGCGGCTGTGACAGCCGTTTTTCCTATGCGACTATTGTTCTTTGCGGCGGCTGTGCGACTAGAAGTTACTTCTCGTGCATGTATGCTTGTGGCGATTTTGGCTGATGTCCTGTGGCCGGCGACTGTTCTTCTGCAATGCTGTTCTTGTTTGTTGCTTGATTGCTCTCGGACAGAGACTTTCCTGGCGCTTGGATTTTTGCATGCGGCAGTACATCCAAGGAGCGACTTCTTCTAGAGCTGTCTTCCTGGCGTCTGCTATTTCCGGCGGCGGCGCACGACACCAGGGCGCTGCTCTCCATTGCTGATTGCTTTCTCCGTGCGGCGTGAAGTTGGTGCAGGTATGCATCTGGTGTCCTTGCGGCAATTAATCGGATGCATGGCGTGAAGAAAAAGTCCAGGCGGCTGGAGTTGCTTTTTGCTTCTAGCGTCTGTGTTGGCCGGCGGCTTGGCTGGACGTGCTGTTTGTTCAATGCATGCGTGCTTGTCCTTGGTGATAAGGAACTGCAAATAGATAAGTTCCTGTGTGCTAGCTTGATCGTTGCATACATGCAATTCTTGCGTCGGTGATTCTGGTGGCTGGAAAGAATAGAGTGTATTACGACTAGAAGGTCCGGCGTCCATGATCAACCTTTTTCCATCGGTTCAACATTGAAGATCAATTTTCGTCCGGAGTTCAATCGACTGCAAAAGCGTCATCTTGCGAAGGTAATATCTCAAGATCCATACATCCGATCGAGTTTATTTTTCTTGTGTTATTTTAGGAATTAAGTCTAGTATCTTCAGTTAAAATTGGACATCGATCCAACGGTTAGATCTTTGGAAAGTATTATTTTAGTGAACGTGTATCAATTTTGATCTGGTGTCTGTTTCAGCAAAATGGCGAAGAAAATAACATTAGATCCGTAGCTCCGATCGGATTGATTCCTTTTGTGTTAGTTTTGGATTTGAATCTAGTTTATTTAGTTAAAATTTCATGTCAATCCGACGGTTGGATCTTCGGTAATTACAGTTTTAGTGAACCTCTGTTAATCTGTTTTGCTGAAACCGAGAGCAATATTTCATAATTAATTTAGGGGGTTTTGTGAATCAAGAAAATTTTGATTTTAACTTCCGCGCAATCATTCACCCCCCTCTGATTGTCGCCATCCGATCCTACAAGTGGTATCAGAGCCGGTTTTGCTCTTCCATAGATCTTGACGGTCTCGAGAGCCATGGCGACAGCATAAGTATTCCACCAAGCCTCCAATTTTTTACGGTGTTGATTTTCCTTTTGGAAATCCCGAATGGAGTCATACATCATCGCCGTGGCTTCCTAATATGGCGAAGGTGAAGCTCCCATATGAGGTTCTGCCGATGAGAACGCCACGGCCGCAATATGGTCGACGTTGAGGCAAATGCTAAGGCGAGAACATTCTCATCTGAGGACTCACCGCGATGAGTATGATCGATTTTCACCTTCGCTCCGCCCATTTAGATTTGGGTAACCTCGATGCTTACCATGAGGGCACTACTCAAATCAAGACCGTGAGGCAGATCGATTCTGCCGAGTACAACAAATTTGAACAACGCTGGTGAGAGTCTCGATGAGTGCTTTGGTCGGTTTACTAAGATTTTGAGCGACCTCCGAGCGATCGGTTGTATATACCTCGACTTCGGACAATGCTCGACATTTCTTGACCGACTCGACCTTCGGGTTTGGGAGATGAAGGTGACCACCATCAAGGACACCATCGATTTGTCGACTCGACTCTTGACGGGCTTTATTCCGCCTCAAGACTCATGAGATTGATGTCGTCTCTAAGACGAAATCTCGATGGCTTTGGCCACCGATTTTATTGGGTCCTCTTGGATTTTCTCTTGACTTTGCTTACGGTTTTTCTCTCCGCTCTTTGCGGCGTAGCGATGAAATTTCGAACAATTTCCGGAAAATGAGCTTGCTCTTGTCGCTCAAAATTTTCAAATATTTACAAGAGAGTGAGAGAGAGGAAGAGAGGTGGCATGATCACCGCTTGAGTGTGGTGGCCCCAACCACATTCGAGCTTAACCGCCCTAATTTGGAGAAGGGCAAGAACGATGTCGCCGGTTTGGGCAAGAACGACTACACCGACAAGAACGCAACAAGAAGCCTCCACTCGTGAACCGGCGCGATGAGAAGAAGTACGCAACTTCTCCAAGAACAAGAAGTCGTTCCACCGCGTCCTCGCCGCCTCGATGACATCAACCTCTCCGACACGGAGACATGGAGCGATTTAAGGCGAGGATGATCCGCAAGAGAAGAAAGGCGCGCGATTTCTCGGCAAGTGCTTCATGGCAGCGCCATTGAAGTGAGCGACTCCAAACAGACAAATGACACGGATGAGGTACCCACCTCACGACGAGTTAAATGATGCCTTTTGTAAATTAGGCAAGTTTCATGCTAAGGCTAGGTCGAGGTGTTACGAAAGTTAGAGAAGGAGGTAGACCGCTTGTCTCGGAGTTAGCTTTACTTAAATCATGTTCCTCCCGAGACTCGGCAATTTGTGACACTCTGTGATGCTTTGCTTGTGGAGCTGGAGAACCTAAGGACTTTGCATGATAGTGTGCTTGTTGATCTTGAGAAACTCAAGTCAAGAATGCTAGTCCTGTTGTTATTGATATTCCCGCCGATGCTAGTTTTTCTCATGCCCACACAAATGCTTCCCTGTAATAATTGCCCTAAATTGCTTGTCGAGATTGATGCCATGAGCTCACACCTTAGAAAGCTTTCTCTAGAAATGATGAACTTGAGATGCATGCTTCTAAGGACCCATTCAGCTCATGTGAGGGTCAGATGCAACTAAAACTTGACAATGATGCTTTGAATGTCAAGTGTGATCAACTTGCTAAGGATTTACTAGTTAAATCACAAACTGGTTGCTTGTTTGTGTTGGGGTTAATGATGACGTGGATAAGGTCCACGCAGAGTTTAGGAAGAAATTAGAAGAACAAGTCCATAGGATTAGAGAAGCATCGTGCGTTTCTTATGAGTCCCTCAAGCTTGAGGCAGACCATGCTAAGGAGAAAAATAGACGTGCTGGTATCTCTTCTTCTCTTTCTGGTTCTTCTTCCTCTCACCCCTGTTCTTCATGCGCCTCACTTTTTCGAGAGTGTCAAGATCTTATGAGCACTCTTGAGAAATTTGTTGGAGGCAAGAAGAAACTCAATCTCATTCTAGACCGGTCCAAAATTAGCGATTCAATCAAGGTCTAGGATTTGATTACTTGAGCACGCAGGCGATCCGCCTTCGGGCTTGTGCGTGCCTCCAAGAGTGGAGAGATAGTGGTAGCTCGTGGTGAGCACCCTTGTGTTTAGGTCTCTCTTTGGTGTGGTCCACGGACTTGACCGAAGGATGCTTCTCTTGTTGCTACGCCTCTAACAAGGCAAAGTACACATGCACCTTCTCAGAAGAAGGATGGTCACCTAGTAGATTTCGCTTCAGCGCGCCAAGATCACTCGACGTGAGCGTGTTGATGCTCTTAGGGTATTGAGGTCATCCCGGACACTGAGTGCTCCTAAGCGCCTGCTCGCTACTAGACGAGTTAGAGAGTCGCTGCTTTTTAGCGGCGTCCGGACTCGGTTTTCATCTTTGTTCATCGAGTTTTAGTCCGGAGTTGCTCGTGGTCGATCTTCCGCCGTCCTCTTGATATTCCTCGTTTTTCCCATCGAGGTAGATGTCGTGGCGTGAGGTGTTTTCGGGTAGGAGATTTAGGCGACCTCGTTGGGATGGTCGGCCTTTGCACCACTAAGCGAGCCAAACCAAATGTGACTCCTAGATCTTCCACTAGAGTCGCTTCTTCCGATCTTGTTAGAGTTGGCGTCGAGAGACACTAGAGTCGATCTTCTTCTTTGTGGTGGTACTTTGAGGCGTCGTGTAATTCAAGATTGGGTTCCCAAGTCTTCACTTTATCCCAAGATTGAGTCTTCTTTCGACTTGATCGGGTTCATCGGATGGGGAAGGAGATGTTTGGATTGTTGACTCGGTTGTTCTCGCCATATGGTGGAGATTCTCGTTGGTTCTCTTCCTAGTCCGAGCCCCCCAGTGATGAGTCGATCACTTTTGGGGATGCTTCTTCGTAGAGTCATTGCTAAAGGTACCGTCTCGCATTAATGAAAATTTTATTCTTAAGGACGTTGCCTTAGTGAGTAAGTCGCAATATAATTTGCTTTCCGTTTCTCACTTATCGATGACTCTTTCGAGGTAAGCTTTAAGAGCAATGCTTGTAGAATTCTCGATTCATCGGGAGAGTTAGTTTGCGGGATTTCTAGATTTGGGAGGGTCTTTCGTGCTGATTTTTCTGTTTCTTCTGGAGACTCTCTTCGGTGTTTGATTGCTTCTGAGTCCCATGATCTCTCCTTCTGGCATAGGAGACTTGGTCACATTGATATTAGATATCACTTCCTTAGAGACCATATGGAGAAAGGAGACATAGTGCTTCAGTTTGTGGAGAGTGACCACCAGTTGGCCGATATCTTTACTAAGCCTTTGGGTAGCTCTAGGTTTGTTGCCTTGAGGAGTGAGCTTGGAGTTGTGTGCCCTTACGGCCTTCTATGAGGGGGAGCTGATCTGTATATTATGTATTATATTTTATTTCAGTTTTTCCTTTTGTATTGCTATGGGTGCTATGGGTTTTATTTTCTAGAGTTCTGAGTTCACTTCACTTAGACTTCTGGCATGCCTCGGCATGGACCTCTCATCTTATGCTTTAGGATGCTATTCTCTTCTTCTTCTCGGTTGAGCTCACTCACAGTCTTGTAGGTCTAGCAGTGTTGGGCCCCTGGTAGACAGGTGCATGTTTGCTCTCGGCCGGAGTTTGAGAGCTAGCTTTCCTTTGTCAGTCATTGGAGAAGATGAGAGCGAGTTTGAGCTGTAGTGTTCTCTACCATCTTTTCTATGCTCTATAGCTACCCAGTTCGTAGTTTCTTGATTTCTTCCCTCCATTCTGTGTTTCTGGCTTTAATTGAGTTCTTTTCGACCTTTCTTGAGCTTAATCTTGCTAATAACTCAATTTGAACCAGATTTGTGCTTAAAATGAAATCACATGTTGAGGGGGAGTTTAAAAATCTGTCTTATGCATTGCATATAGACTTGATTTTTCATTTTATGAGCTTTGTCTATTATGCACATGATCCATGTTTCATTTTATACACCATGCTATATTATGAAGAAAATTACTTGCTTAGATATGTCCAAGTTCATTTATCTTGCTAAGCTTACAAAAATTGAAAAATGAGCGTTAAAAGAAAAACTTGATAAAACATGTTGCGTTTACTTGCTAAGTTTCTTCTCTAGGTGCATTTGCCATGATTTGTGAAATTCTGGAATTCTTTAGAGTCCCTATAGCAACTTGGGTGAATCTTGTTTGATCCATACTTGAGTCCTTCACTACTTAACATGAAAATGCTAAAATGAAAGTGAAGCAAAATTGATTCTTTTTGTGCGCATTAGACTCAACACTTCACATTCACAAGACGGCTTCTCATTGCACTTGAGATGAACTTGGAATGTGTTGTGTATGACCAAGATCATTCTCTTAAGAGTCCCTCTTGAGATGATCGATTATGGCTTGAGTCAATTGCTTTAAAAATGCAAAAAAAAAATATATGTGGGTAAAGAATGCAAATAATGTCAAACATTTGCACCCCGCTATGTCTTTCAAAGATTCAAAGAAAAATTTGCATACAATGAAAAGAAAAGGCTCGAAGGACCTTGTGTGCACTTCTAGATTCCCCAAAGTGTTGAGTAGGTTGAACTCTAGATTTTCCATTTGATCCTTTGAATGGCTTGACTTCTAGTTTTGAAACTAATGACAAGTGTTGCTCATGTTCAATCATGCTAAAAATGACATGGTTTTAATTAAATCTTGCTAGCAAAATGATTATTTGCACTTGGACATGCCTTAGCTTAGTCTATTTTTTTTCCATAACTTAGCTTGGTGTCATAACTTGTCTTGTTGATCACATGGATAATCTTCAAAGCTCCCTTAGGCTGCATTACTTGCATAAAAACAACAAAAAAAGGGGGAGAAAAGAAAATGTCACCTTGATGCCTATATTGCCAAAAGGGGGAGAAATCGTAGAAAAGACATCATTTTGCACTTGATTCTTTTTTCTTATGATCTTTGCTAATCTTTGCTATCGTTCATAGATCATAAGCTGCCAATTTGGTCATGTTCTTCATTTCTATTTCTTTGATCAAGTTTGGCTTTGCATTCAAATTGCTTTCTTCTCTTTATTCAAACTCAATACTTATGTCTTTTCATGTGTTTGTCCATATACTTATCAAGGGGGAGATTGAAAGACCATGTGGAGGTCTATCTTTGTGTGTGATGAGTAATTGACAAGATTTGAGATTGGATTGATTTGAACTTGAGTTTGATTTGAATTTGATCTTCAAATTGAAGCAATTTGAGTGTTGGTTGCTTTTCCTAGTGCTACTAGGCCTAGGCGATAGCACCTAACCATTGAGCATAATTATGATTGATTAATGATTTTGTTTAATGCGATGCACTCATGTGAGTGGTTGCATGAATTGACTTTGAGTCAAGTCGTGGACTTGTGCTTGGATGCGTTGTTTGTTTATTCGTGTGCAGGTGTTGCTCGAGGGCTTAACGTGGTCGATGACGGACCGAACTAGGTTCATGGAGGAACCGAGGTTGGGACTAGGTTCAGAGGAGGAATCGAGGTCCCGTGGTCGAGGATGTCATGCGGACGTTCGGGCTAGAGAACGGTGCACACGAAGGCTGGTTAGTCACGTGAGTGCGGCAGGCCGGCCATACGCGTGCATGTGTGGATTTTGGGTTGTATGCATATATTGGGCCATGTGTATTGGGCCAAGTGGATATGCATACATATGTTAGGGTTTTGAGTTGTATAAAAACCCTGGAAAACCTAATCAATTTTAGTAAGGCTTTTTCGCGGCCGTGATGTACCGTTTTTCCTATCGACTATTGTTCTTTATGATGGTAATGCGACTAGAAGTTACTTCTCGTGCATGTATGCTTGTGGCGATTTTGGTGATGTCCTGGTGGCGATCGTTTTTCCGCAATCTTTGTTCTTGTTTGTTGCTTGATTGCTCGGGACGAGACTTTCTGGCGCTTGGATTTTTGCATGCGGCAAGACATCCAAGGAGCGACTTCTTCTAGAGCCGTCTTCCGGCGTCGCTATTTCCGGCGGCAAGACGACACCGTGTATGCCGCTCTCCATTCTTGATTGCTTTCTCGTCGGGCGTGAAGTTGGTGCGGTATGCATCCGTGTCCTGGCGGCAATTAATCGGATGCATGGCGTGAAGAAAAAAGTCCAGCGGTGGAGTTGCTTTTTGCTTCTAGCGTCTGTGTTGGCCGGCGGCTTGGGCGGACGTCTTGTTTGTTCAATGCATGCGTGCTTGTCCTTGGTGATAAGGCGCAAATAGATAAGTTCTCGTGGTGCTAGCTTGATCGTTGCATACATGCAATTCTTGCGTCGGTGATTCTGGTGGCTGGAAAGAATAGAGTGTATTACGACTAGAAGGTCCGGCGTCCATGATCAACCTTTTTCCATCGGTTCAACATTGAAGATCAATTTTCGTCCGGAGTTCAATCGACTGTAAAAGCGTCATCTTGCGAAGGTAATATCTCAAGATCCATACATCCGATCGAGTTTATTTTTGTTGTGTTATTTTAGGAATTAAGTCTAGTATCTTCAGTTAAAATTGCACATCGATCCAACGGTTAGATCTTTGGAAAGTATTATTTTAGTGAACGTGTGTCAATTTTGATCTGGTGTCTGTTTCAGCAAAATGGCGAAGAAACTAACATTAGATCCGTAGCTCCGATCGGATTGATTCTTTTTGTGTTAGTTTCGGATTTGAATCTAGTTTATTCAGTTAAAATTTCATGTCAATCCGACGGTTGGATCTTCGGTAATTACAGTTTTAGTGAACCTCTATTAATCTGTTTTTGCTGAAACCGAGAGCAATATTTCATAATTAATTTAGGGGCTTTTGTGAATCAAGAAAATTTTGATTTTAACTTCCGCGCAATCATTCACCCCCCCTCTGATTGTCGCCATCCGATCCTACATAACACGATTACAAACTCTATGTCCCTGTCTGGTGGCATCCCAGGTAAATCCTCTGGAAATACATCCGGGTATTCTCTGACAACTGGTACATCTTCTATGCTGACGGCCTTCACACTATCGACCATCAACTGTCCATCCCGAACGGCGCTTGCTGAAACTCTATTTTTCTCCCACAAGGACTCTCGTCGATATGACTCTTCGTCCACGCCTAACACAACCTTGTGCTTAGACAACCATCCATTCCCAAAATAACATCTAGGGTCGGGTATCTAACACCACTAAGTTTGCTAGGAACTCGCTCCATCTATAAGCAACTTTACCCCAGAACATCCTACATCGGATCGGAGTTCGATTCCGGGATTGTACTAGCAATACATGCCTAAGGTTCACCATTTTCAACCCATTGTTCACAAAGAAAATCCGAGATATAAACGAATGTGAAGCTCGTAATCAAATAAAAGCTAGCAGGTGTCTCGAGTTGACAAGTAACTTACCCAAGACTGACGTCCGATGTATTCTTTGACCATCGGGCGGTGACATGATTGACTCTGCCTCTTTCCACCGTCTGTGTGGCGGCTCCAGTTGTGTAACTCCACGACTTGCTCTGGCGCAGTGTCTTCGTTGGAGTAGTCCCGAGGTTGAAGCGGCGGTGTCCTCCTCCTCCTTCTTGGGACAATAATTGGCAAAGTGCCCGGCTCGTTGTGCACGTAATAACGTCTAACCGCCGATCGCTGGCTCCTCGCGCTGCGTTCCCAAGCGTGTCGGTGTCGGAAATTCTGTCCGTAGGTCTTGGTATCGTGGCGCTGCTGTCATCACATTCCTTGGGTGAAATCAAGAACCGATTTGGTGTAACCCTCAAGCGCCGCGCTCTCTGGCGTGCTCCTCTTTGTGCCATCTCTGCGCTTCGGTTGTCCTCCGGCTCCTTGCGCTTGTCCTCCAATATCGGCGCTTTGTTCACTAGCTCTCGAAAATCGGGAAAAGTGTGGGTTATGAGTCCCTGCAGCACTCAATTGATCCTTTCATGAATCGAGACCGCTCGCCTTATCCGTTGCTACATCCTCGGTGCGTAGCGTGCCGGTGAGTGAACTTATTCAGATACTCGGACAGCGATTGATTGCCCCGCTTGATGCCTAAACTCCTCCTTTTTCAGCTCCATTATGCCTTCGGGCACATGGTATCGCCGAAAGCGATCGTGAACTCCTCGGTGATGTCCTGCGGGTGCTCATGAGCAACAATGATAGTTTTCCCACCATTCACTGCGGTTCCTTCAAGGCGATGAGAGGCATAGAGTACCCTCTCATTTCCTTCACTTTGGGTAATGTGCAACTTTCTCTCTATCGTCCTCACCAATCATCGCCTCCAATGGATTGGCATTTCGAAAATGTAGGCTATCGTGTTCTCATGAATTCGACGACCTCGAGTGTGGCCTCTGACCGGGTTAACTCGTTAACTTGGGCGGCGGCTTGGGCAAGAATTCTTTGCAGATCTGCTGCATCATGGCATGCATTAATCGGGTGCATGCAGCAATAAAAGCTCCAAGGTTCTGCCTATCAACTGGCGGTGCTGGTTGAGGTCCTTGTCCTTCCCCATCGATGTTTCCAGCTGAGCGTGAACCACTTCCATTTCCTTCTTGGTTTCCACGTGTGTTCACCATCTGCCGATTGCTCCATGGTTTAGAGACGAGAGAGAAATAAGAATAGACAAGTAATAGAGTACTTATACGGGGACAAAGGTGTAACACAAAATCTAACTTTGTTACTTTATTAATAACTAGGTATGGTTGCTCACAATGCCTAAGGGCCTTGCAACACATACCAATCACTCACAAGCATGAAAGAAGCAAATCGAACTAACATTCCGGAGTCAAACGCCTCTAAGGGTGACTCTTATTCCAAGACGCGACTCGACGCAGGAGTCTCAACTGCTAATCCTAACGCTCTCTCCTCGAGCCAACCCCCACCGAACTTCTGGTGGATACACCGCAGGTGTCTTTGGTGCTGGTACAAACCTATCCCAACGATCCTCCATTTGGATGCGCCTCCTGCACCGGCTCAACCTCCACTGGCTCCGGCTTGACCTCCACAGGCTCTAGCTTCACTTCCACTAGCTCCGGCTTCACTTCCACTGGCTCTGGCTCTAGCTCTGGCTGCGGCTCCTGCTGTGGCTCCTCTGGGTCTGGGTCGTGTAGCTCCAGCACTGGCTCCGGCTCCCCAATCATCTGGATAGAGTGGGCCAAGTACTCACAAGTCTGCAACAGCTGAGCCCTAAGCTGTGTGAACTCGTCACGAGACCTCTGCAGCTCCTGAACCGTCTCGTCGATAACATCCTCTTGAGCGATGACATATCCGCCAGTGGGTGATCGTGGCATCCTCCTCCTCTATGGGTTCTCGGCCAGTAGCGAGTGTCTCTACGTGGGTGGTGACGAAACACTGTGCCATCCAACTCTCTGGGGTAGGTACGAGCAATCTGCCTCATCGCCAGACGCGATGTCTCCTGAATCCCAGCGTCAAATGACAACCTCCTGGCGGTGATGCGGATGCGACGACTCGCCCTCGCCCTATCCCTAGCGTAGACCGTGATAGTGACATCCCAGGCAATATCCAGTCCTGCCCGATCCACAGTAGTCCCCCGGTAGATCGGCCTGTCATATCCTCCAAGCAGCTGCATCATACGCCAAAGCTCATGGCGTGCATTCTCGAAAGGCTCACCAAAAAGTGGATCATCCTCATCGCCAAAGGACACTCACGTGAAACTCGAAATTTTAAAACAAAGCGTAAACGTGATAAATTCAGCGGGGGTATGAAAAGAGAGAAGGGTAAGTCGGGATTGCATTATCATCTTGGCACATTTTAGCTTTTTGAAAATAGTTTTATCCTCACTCCGACCATTCTAACTAAGGGCGATCCTACGGTCAAGATGGCTCGATACCACCTCTGTCGGGACCCGGTTTGCAATCCGACCCTCGTGTATTCAGCACTAGTCCAGATCACGCTAGTGCACACAGCCTCAACATTGGTATATATCACACCATAACCAAATAAATAATGTAGTACTTTGATAAAATACTCAAACTAGTTGATTGACCTTATGGTCAAATTACAAAGATACGCCTCAGTATTAAGACTTATTAAAATATTCAAAAGCAATGAAATAAAATCAACTCGTGGCGCCAACCAATTTGCCACAGAACAACCGATTGGGCTCGCTCCTAGTTTGTCGGCTCCTCGATACTCCTCCTCTGAAAGGGGTTTGCTTCTTCTTCAACCGAAGTTGTGTTGTTGTGGGGTGAGTACTTTGAGCACTCAAAGAAGTCATGCATGTAATGCAATTCTAATATTCTACATGCATGGCTTAGTACAAAGGATAGGCTATGGTTCATGAGCGATCAAAGATTCAAGATAAGCAGTAATAGATTGCAAAGCAAAGAAACAAGAGTAAGAATAATAGCTTTCACAAACATTTCAATCGTAAATCCTTTTTCCATCCTAAGTCAAGTTCCTCATTACCAACCCAAGCATTTTTCCATAAACAATTCATTTTTATGAAAATCTAACCCTTGATCAGAATCATAGAAGCGATGCTCAATCTGGTGAGCACGGCTATTGAATAGGTTGTACACTCTGCAGAGGTTATACACTTTACCCACAAGATACAGTCAAATACCACCAAGGCAAATAACCTTATGTGAAGCCTTTCCAAAGTTCCGTCTAAACTCAAGATCGCTCGCTAAGGTTTCAACACTAGAGGGTGGTTACCACACCTGGGGCCCCCTCTTGCGCCATGTGAGTTCTCATTCCGCTTCTCGGGCCTCACACCACCACGACAGTACCAAAGAATAGATTTCCCGGTTTACTCACCTAAGCCCGCCCCATTACAGAGCTTGTGGTCATATGAGAGACTTCAGTTCAAATGCTCGCAAGGTTAAGTCCTTAGTTGACCGAGGCAAGACTAACCAAAAATGACTTTAACATCCAAAACCAATAAAACCAAATTCGGCCTTGATTGCCACTCTTGGCCCACAGAAACAATCTTGCCACATGCCTCGGCCTAAATCATTTTCCCATCCGGTTCTTTACCATTGCACCACGTGCCATCATCAACTTAATAACACATGTCTCATTCACAAAGCATGTTCAATATCTCATTAAGTCAAGATTCACTTTGGTGTTCCAAAATCATGAAACGTCCACGCAAGGGGCTAAGCATACTACTTGGTCTACTCAACCCATGTTGGCAAATTATAAAAGTCCCACTATTAATCCATATCCTAGGGTGACAAATGATTCATGGCATACAATTATATATGACAAGGTGGCATACAAAGAACTAGGCATTTAGGGTCTGCATTTGGTAGAGCTCCTCTCGATTCTCGATTCTCTGTTAGAAGTGATTCTCAGAGAAGTGATTCTGTCATTTGAAAGTGATTCTCTACTAATCCATAGGATAAACTCTATGGAGAAACCGACTCTTTGTTGGGAGTGAATCAGAGAAGCAGCTTTTTTTGACTCGGCTCCTAGTTCATTTCGAGAATCACTTCAGAGAATCACCACAGGGCGATTCTCGAAAATCGCTGTTTTGGCGAGCTTCACAGATTCACTCAGAGAAGCCGGGAGCAGAGCTCGCCAAGCAGGCCTTAGCTAATCCCAAAATTCATTCAAACCAATTTTTACTAAATTAGCATGCAATAAATTAAATCAAAATAATTTTCTCTAATAGGTTCAACATGATCAAACACAACTTGCCTTCAAAAAGTCTTGATTCGCTCTGAGCTTGCTCACGGTAGAACCTCTCCTCGAAAACCGGGCACTTCAACGTCTCACAGCATAGCGTAAACACAAACAATAAAATAAATAAACAGTAGACAAACAGTGCTCAAAAATTCAATTAAAATTCATAAACAGAAAGATCACAATTTTACAAATTTATAGAAATTGGAATCACTCAAATCGGAGTTAAAACGCAAAAGTTATAAGCATTTGAAGTTTCAAAATATATTTAAAATCAATATACCGAATTAAATAAATATTTTCTTTTTCGAAAATTAATTATTGCGTCATCGTGACACGTGTCGCCACCAGAGAGTGACACGTGGCCTTGCCGACGCCAGCCACCGACCGGCTATTTCTCGACAAGTGGGTCCCACCGTGACGTCCACGGTGACGCCACACGACGTGCGTCTTGGTGCCGACGGTGGGCCTGTCGCATCAACGACTCATGCGCGCGGTGACGGCCGACGAGTGGGGCCCTGTTGTCTGACTCATCGCACTGATCGATCGTCGCGGTGAGACCGACGTGTGGGTCCATCCGTCGGCGCCTCATGCACTGATGAGGGGCGACGTGGCACGACGGTGGCCCTCGGATATGCATCTAACGGTGAAGGTTAGAAGATGGGGTTCATTGTTCCTACGGCGACGTGGACTCACTCAAGCGTTGGATCTCGGATCGTGCGGCCGTGAAGGTCGGGCTCGATGGAGCGGTGGCGGCGGCCGCTTCACCGGAGCGGGAAGACGACGATGCATGCGCGCCCGACGTTCGCCGGCGTGAAGAAGTAGTCCTCCGACGCGGCGTGACGAGGTGAGTTCGGAAGGTAGCCTGAGCGACGGCGAGAATCACCGCGGCGATTTAAACGGCGCAAAGAAGTGCGGCGGAGGGCCGGGACTTCGGCGAGCTCTTGCGGCAGGCGGCGCGCGTCTCGGCGGCGTGGAGGTACGGGCGGTGCGGCGCTAGGAGAGATCACAACCGGGTGGCGGCGCAATAAATAGCCCTCGACGTCCGTGAAAGCGCGGAGATCGAGGCCCTACACGTGGCGGCGGCGAATCCGTGCGGTGAATAGGGTTGGTCGACGTGGCATAACGTGGACCGTTGATGAAAATCGACGGCCATGGCGCTAGGGTTTTTCAAACGGGCCGCACGAAGACTCGGCCCAACACTATTCATCCGGATTTTAATTCCTTTTCGATTAAAAATAATTCCGAAAATCAAATAATTCTTTTGGGGCTTCAAAAATACTAGAAAAATTTCGAAAAATTCTCATAAATATTTTAAGACATTTGTGACTCAAATAAAATATTTTCAGCAAAACTTTATTTTAACTTTTCCATTATTTAATTAATTTGATAAATGGCTTAATTCAAAATAAATTCAAATAATTCCAAATAAATCCAAATAAATTCCAGAAATTCCCAAAAATTCAAAATACCATTTAAATGCAATAAAAGCAAAAATTGGGGTGTTACACTTATGCAGATATCATGGCTAGAAAATCCAGGAAAGAGTGCTTACTACCAGGAACTTAGTACTACGAAAGGTGCAGAAGCAAGATAACCGTAACAAGCTATCACCTAAGTGGGAGGGTCCTTACGTGGTGGTTGAAGTGACTCAACCAGGATCAGTACGGCTATCTACATCGAAAGGAACGATGCTGCACAATCCATGGAACATCGATCAACTTAGAAGATTTCATACATAAATAAAATAGACAATGCATTTGAGGCATAGAACAACAAAAATTCTGGTAAGTAAGAGTTTATTAAATATTAGCTAACAAAAATCATCCTATTATATTTTAGGTAGGTATCCTATGGCTACATTTCTAAGAGGTATCGCGCTGCCTCTTCTGCTCCCTTGGGGGCTGGCAGTTGATGGTTCCTAGGATAGGCCATCGCCCTTGGTTTGGGCTGGAAGGGGGTGCGAATGCTCGGTCGGTTGTCGATGGAGAAGGCAACCCTTCTGTCATTGAGGGAAGAGTGCGAGAGGAGGCTAGACCAATGAAGCTATTTCGAGACTCACCTTCTTATCCCCCGGCGGTATCTTCTCCCTCGATGATGGCAGCAGTGGCATCCTCTCCCCCGACGATGTCAGCAGTAGCATCTACTCCCCCAGTAGCGGCAACGACAGCGTCGTCTTCTTCGACAACGACTACATCTTCCTTCTCTAGCAAAACCTCCCAGTTGATGTCTTCATTCTCCTCTTCTTTAGAGATGACGATGACGATCCGCCTCGAGGAGCCTGTGGCCAAAGGTGAGGGGAGGAATTTCTGCAGTGATCTCTAGAAGTGGGAACTCTCCAAGGATCTCTATAGATGAGGATGACGGAGGAGTGGAAGCCATGAATGTGATTGAAAAAGCTAAGGCGCTGCGAGTAGAAGGCAAAAGAATAGATGAGTTGTGACAGGCGACTACAAGTTCCGTCTATTTATAGCTTATGGAATGGGTCATGCTGAAGCTGCAACCCATCTAGATTCACGTCGGTGCCAATCCACGAGGCATCCTTTGCACTTCCACATAAATGCGGGAACCAAAGAGACGCTAAGTTATGACGTGTCGTGGAAGCTGAAGGGGCATGAAAGTTGTAACAGTATTTAATCATCATGACAGAGTTAAAAAAATACTGAGCTTTACTAGTATGCTCGGGGGCTCATGTGCCTGAGCGTATGGTCGAAGGCTACTGTATATGATACTCACGCTCTACTTTCTCTTCTATACAATCATCAAACAGAAAGTTAGGGGCTACATCATGTATTTGTCAGCGCATTTGCTCTACCATCACCTCGATGCACTCATCGAGTAGAGGGTCAGGAGCTACATCGCTCGATCATTCCTTTACCTGGCTCCATTCTTGGCTCAATACATTTATCGAGTAAGAGGTTCAGATTCACAATAGGTATCTGTGATGCCAATACTCCACTTTTTGCTCAATTTGACTATTGGGTAAACAGTCTCGGCTATATTATGTCTTTGTGCTTATGTCAATCTACTCCCTACTCAATGGCATCATCGAGTAGGGAGTCGGGGGCTACAGGTAACTTGGTATCTTGTTCTATTTTATAGTCGATACAGTTATCGAGCGAGGCACTATAGGCATAGTTTATTTATTTCTTTTGCATACGATTTTTTGCACGCATTTACTCAATCGCGCACTTAGCATGTCAGCAAACAAAACCAATGTGTGGCAATGCTTGAACTCGACGACGAGCAATTCTATCATGCGCGCATACAAGCACTAGATTGTCAAACATCTAAAGCTCAACGATCAGCGGGAGACAAGACCTCAAGTCGGTTCTACATGCACTGCTCAACAAGTTCATGTTTGCTACAAAGTCTAAGTCATATGGTTAATGATGATTTGCAAAAATTATATAGTTTCACTTTAACTTAAATAACATTTATGTTATATACGGCCTCTTCGAATGTAAGCTCGGGGGCTTAGCGATTTGACGAAAGTTTTTTAGCCTTGTTTGCAGATACAGTCAGGCATATGTTTGGCAACGAAGCTTCTTACTGAGAATCTATGAGTGCTAATCAGAATTGCATCTACGTGTTCCTCTAGTTCATCGACAAAGAACAATAGGCAGGGCATGATGGACAAGCAAATTAATTGGCATTCTCACATAAGACCACAATAACAATAAAGGTTCAACTTTGTACATTAGCATCGCCTCTGCACTCAACCTCTTTTGCCTCCCCCTTCTACATCTCGGCGTCAACTTTAGCAGTTCTCTGTAACATCCTGAAATTTGGCTTAATTTAAATTTAATGGTTATTTTGAATTTTTGAGAATTTTTAGAATTTATTTGAATTTTTAGAATTTAACCCTTATTTGAAAATTAATTTAATAATGAAAAGTTTCAAATAAAATATAAATGGAAATATTTTATTTGAGTTCAAAATGTCTTAAAATATTTTTTGGAATTTTTCTAGAATTTTTCTGATATTTTAAGTGCCTCAAATAATTTAAAAGAATATGCGGAATTATTTTTATTCAAAAAACGATTGAAATTCAAGTGTACAGTAATGGGCCAAGCCCACTACTGTGCGCACGCCGAAACCCTAGCGTCGCCGTTTTGTTTTCACCGTTGGATTTGCATCGGATGGTTGAGACTCGGCCGGGTCGTTTCGTCGCCCGCGCCGTTGGATCGTCGCGTGGACGAACGGATGGTGGCCACGTCGTTTCATTCTCTGCTTCCGGTAACTCCGCCGTCGAGCTTTACTGCCAAAGGAAACCGTCGCCATTAACGCCAGTGCATTACCTCCGCCGCTTCATTAGCTGGTGCCTGGTATAAAGCACATTCTTCCGCACAGCTTAAGCTCTTTCACACATTCCAAGGACCACTGTAGAGCACGCACGTCCTCGTCGTAGTTCCGAGACTCTCTGCCGCTGTTTGCGCCCTCTCCGGTGACCCTCCACCGCTGTGGTGACCACCGAAGTAAACCCCGTGTCGAGCCGCACCCGGGGAGTCAAGCCGTGTCGTCGAAGCAGCACCACAGCACCGTCGGAGCCGTCGACTTCTTCCTCTCCGGCCGCATCTTCTCGTCGCGTCAATGCTGGAGCCGCAAGCATCATCGACCGTCCAATCTACGATCAACGTCTCTGATCGCGCCACGTCTTCAATCACCAGTAAGTCTCATCTTCTAACCGTAGTCGTAGGATCTTCAATGGATGGCTAGGATAGTGCCACGTGCCCATAGCTGGGATCGCCGACGTGTGCTCAACACTGCAATAGATGACAGCCGTTGGATTCGTATCGGATGATCTAGATTTGGCCACGTAGCCGCATGAATAGTAAACCTCATTATCTAATGTCAGCCGTTAGATCCAGATCGTGCGATTGCTAATTCGCCACGTAGTTCATGTAACTGTAGCCATTTGATCTGAGGTATTAAACGTTAAAATTTAAGCAATCCGAACCGTTGATTTTGAATCGAACGGACCGGATTCCGCCGCGCGTCGGGCTAGTCCCGAGACGACGCGTCTGCATGGGAATCGAGGCGACAGCGCCGTCGCTGTGGTCGATGTCACCGATTAATCGCCGCCGTTTGATTTAGATCTGATGGTCACAAATGAGCCACGCGTCAGCACCGCAGTAGCCGATCAAAGTGTCGGTGCAATCTTGGCCGTTGATCGCATCGCACGAATCTTGATGCATGACCGGATTAATTGAATCGTTATTTGGTTTATTCTTCACCGTTAGATCGTGATCCGAGGGCTGAGATTGTGCCACATGTTGACTCCGCAGAAACCGAGCCGAACCGATGTTTGATCGCAGCCGTTCGTTTGAAATCGGACGGTTGATATTGATTTGAGCTCTCGGGTGATAATGTGCTGACACGTGTCATGGCCAGATTGTGCCATGTGGCATGCTGACGTCAGCAGTGGGGCCCACATGTCAGACCCGTCACGGTCGATGATGACGTCAACAGTGATGTCATGCTGGCGTCATAATTCCGATTTTTCGTAAATAAATATATATTCGGTAGAAAATGTTTTCAGTGATGACGTCATAAATAGTGATGCTGACGTCATCATTATGAATTTTTCCGTATAAAAATAAATAAAGAAATTCGGTTTATTCTTTTTGATTTATTTTAAAATTTCAAATGCTTATAACTTTTGCGTTTTAACCCCGATTCGAGTGATTCCAATTTCTAAAAATTTGTAAAATCAAGATCTATTTATTGGTGAATTTTGTAGAATTTTTAGAGTTGAGTTGCTTTCTATAAAAATGAATTTATTGTGTGTACGTTGCTTTTAATTAGACGTTGATTTGCCGGAGGCTTACGAGGGGGAATTTCTAGAGCAAGACCAAGCTTTAGGCCAAGATAAGCAACTTTTTGATGGCAAGTTATGCTTTGACCATTTTGATCCTATGTTTTGAAATGTATTTTGTTTTAAACTATGAATGCTAATTCAACTAAAAATTGATTTAATTATTTTGGGTGAATTAGCTAACCAACCAAATTGTTTATGCCACCTTGATATTATTTGTATCCCATGATTCCTTGATAACCTAAGTTTGGTAATGATAGTTGGTTAATGTTGTGCCAACACAGGAGGCTAGACCGTGAATAGTTGCTTAGTCATGCATACTACGTGAATAATCTTTTTGAATACAAAAGCAACTTGATTAAAGAATGGTGAATGCTTTTTGATAAAAGTGGAATGCTGTTGGTAATGATGTTGGAATGTAGAGACCTGTGTGGTTCTACAGAAAGATGATTACGGGCATGTGTTGCACCGATTAAATAACACAGGTGGAGTCGATTTGGGTGGGGCAAGTGGATCGAGGCTTTGAGCAGTGGGCCTTTGTGGCAACGGGGTTGGGTTGAGTGTGGTGAGAATTTGTGTGCCAAAGAGAAGGATGTCTTGCCTTGGTCAGTTAAGGACCTTACCTTGCAAGCCTTTGACCTGAGTCTCGTACAACCACATGTCCGAATGGGAAGACCTAGCTTAGTAGGGTTCGATGTCTTACCTTTGATACCTCGGGGTGGCGATTACAGGGGGTAATCAGCAGGCTTGGTACCTATCCAACGGTGTTTGTCTGTCCTATACTTCGGCTCTGAGTGAGGGAAGTGATAGTGAAGACAACACAGAGAGGTTCTTAGGCTAAGATAGAAGTCTCTGAAAAGCTTTGTTACTGACTAATCGCCTTTGTGGTGTCTTGATGTATCTTGTGGGTAAAGTGTACAACCTCTGCAGAGTGTCAAAACTGTTCGAATAGCCGAGTCCACGATACTGAACAATGCTCGGGGATTATAGTCAAGGGGTAGTGCTTGAAAATAAAATGGGAGGGAAGACTGTGTGTCAAAGAAAAATGAGTAGGGACTGTGTGTTCAAAACAATGTGGAAAACAGATAGAGGAATATAATGATTATATAGTTTTGATGCTTTTAATCTAAATAGATAATAATTTAAAATATGGTTGCAAAAGCAAAGTAACCAAAAAGCCATACCTTCATAATAAGCCATGCATGTAGTAAATAGATCTGCATTGTGCATGACTTGTTGAGTACAGTGTGTACTCACCCTTGCGGACAAACTTACCAGAAGAAGAAACTACGCTTGCATATGAAGAGGAGTTCGTTGAAGGGCCGGAGAACTAGGGAATCAAGCCTCAGTCAGTGCGTCTGTGGAGAAGATGGAGCACCACGAAGATTTATTTTATTCCGCTGTTGAACTATGTTACTCTGAATATTGTAAGCCCTGTGTGGCAGACTATTGTAAGGATGACCATAAGGTCGTACACTCGTTTATATACATGTTTGAAATACATATT
The DNA here is from genome assembly GCA_036346375.1 of Guadua angustifolia. Classification (NCBI taxonomy): domain Eukaryota; kingdom Viridiplantae; phylum Streptophyta; class Magnoliopsida; order Poales; family Poaceae; genus Guadua; species Guadua angustifolia. The sequence goes on from CM070509.1 coordinate 1,324,490, forward strand.
TGATATTCCGCTGTGTATGATATGATATTATACCCTGTTTAGCCTGTGTGCACTAGCACGATCCTGGACTAGTGCAGAATACACAGAGTGTCTGAATTTGTAAATTCGGGGCACGACATTCTCATCTCAGCTCGGATTGCTGCCAGCTCAGCATTTTTCATCTTGAGTGTTTGTTGATTGGAAGCTAACAGCTGCTCATTCTGTTGATGGGCTTACTCACAGAATATCTCATCTTTGCGCAAGGTATATGTTGCACACTATAGAGAGAAGCCGAGAAGCATCAAAAAAGCAAAATAGAGGATAAAGCAAAGCGCGGGAAGATGATTTGATGTAATTGCATACCTGTAACTAGGGCTTTAAGATATACCAATATTCTAGATGTGCTTGAGAAGCTGGAGGAGGCGGGACCATTGTTGTGACTAGAGCTACCGGTGCAGGAGCTGTGATGATAGCGCTCACGCTGAGCGTTGACAAAGTAGTGGTGACAATGACATCAGTAGCGCTACTAGACTCACCTTTCCTACAGGAGATTTTCTACTTAATATCTCCGAAGGGAAGAAGGAAAAATTGAGAAGAAGGGAAGGTAACATACTTCGCTAGCCGAAACTTCACCAGCATATTCTTCTTCTATGCAGTTAATTTCGCTAGGATCGGTCTAGTCTCGGTATTCAATTTCTTGATCGGTGCTACTGGTTGAGGAGATGGCACTAGCGAATTAGCGACCAAGGGTGGGACCTACAAGTAGGTGGCTATAATACGCAAAAAAATTGCAGAAGACAAACTCAACCAGCACTACTCGATAGTAGTTTTACCTACTCGACCACTCCGATTGATGGTGACTCTACTTGGGGAGATGTTTGCGGGGGAGTCACCGACTTCTACGTGTCGGCCTCCCAGGCAGCCCGCTGTTCATCCAGTATTTGCTAAATTTCATCAGAAGAAACTTCATAACATCCAAGTGAACGATTGAAGATCACCTGGCTAGATGGTCTCGATGAAGATGTCCAAGGCCGCTTATGTCAAATATCTAAATATGGGATATGAGCACACACCAGAAACTCAAAGACTATACCATATATGCTCAAGCAAGCATCTGGAAACTTCGGATATCGCGGGCCCAATTCAATGGGATACAGTATACATGGAGTGGGTATCTTCACATTGGGAAGGACTCGACCATTTTCCTATTACGAGGAAACTAGCTTGAGTACGCCTGATATCAAAGGAAGTTTGGATACACTATGGAGATCACGCGATGATGGAGTCCTCATCAGTCACGATATAACATCCCAAACCGGCTATAACTCGACCTAAGGCAAGGCTACCCTAACTATATAAGGGTGAGAGTAGGCATCCCTAGGGGGAAAAACAACCAATTCTCAGACTACAGCCATCCAGAGCTAGACAAGCGAGAATACCCTTTGAGCAGAACATCTTTAGCTATTGCTTAGCCATCCCCAATTTCAATCTTCATTGTAATTAGAGCTAGGCATCCTGCTTTGTACTCTGTTCGCCAATTTCATACATCATCCATGCAGGAGTAGGGTATTACTCCATCTGGAGACCCGAACCAGTCTATATCATGTGCCCCTAATTTTATGCTTGACTCTGCTGAATTCAAAGGTACCCAAAGTATAAGTTTATTATCGATTTCTAACCTTCGATAGTTGGCGCATCAGGTAGGCGCTTTCAACTATTTTTACAGATCAAACAGGTCTTCGATGCGAGCTCATAGTAGAGTTTTTTATGTTCACCAAGCCCCACGAGCTTTACCAATGGGGCCGATCAAAAAACTTGAGCACATTGGCTTCATCTAGTCTCACTCTATGGACCCATGCCGAGAGGTGTGCTTCGTATACTTCGACCCTATGGAGCCCAGCATCCTCAAGTACATCAAGATAGAAAGTGATAGTGATAGCTTCAGCAATCAGAGCAGTAGTCGAATGGATCGATGCATGTTCATGACCAGAGCCAACAAGAAAAGGATCCAGGGGCAGAAACCGCAAATGACCAGGGACACCAAATGCCCCTGTGCACACCTCAAGATCCTGTTGCAGCGGCAATTGCAGTATGAGTGGCCACAAATGTTGTTGCTCCCAATATTGTAGATCATCATCGAGATTTAACTACTGCGGCCATAGCCGGGATCGTGGCCAACTTATCGAGGCAACTCAACCTCGATAATCTTGCGACGCCTCACCCGCGGGCACCATTTTTGAGGACAGCAGACTCTTTAGCAGCGCGACCACAATGGTGGGCCCAGCCGGATCCTAAGAGCATCATCCCATTAGAGCCATAGCAGCAACATCTTCAGTACCCCTGAGGCAAATATCCAGTGCGCTCATATGCTGATGAAATCTCTTCTGCCATTGGATCTGAGAAACACGATGACTCCAGTGTTCGACCAAATGAAGGCACTACACAGTGCAGCGCAAACCCAAACTGCTTGAACAGCCAACTCGAGGTTCAGACATCCTAGCCAACAATGCACTAGGAGCCAACTACCGAGACCATCTCATGATAGTCATCAAGCAGCGTGATCAACGGTGGCTAGCTCTAGCCATCGTGCTTCCAGAATAGTTCATTCCAAAGCCCACCAAAGACACTCTAGGGATCTTCAAGACCATATTCCTCATGATCGACGAGATTTGCGTGACAACCTATGCAATCGGAGGTAAGAACGTGACTACAAAGACTGTGAGTGACAAAAAAATGAGTCCCCATCTTTGAGGGGCCGGTCTCCAACATGTCAGGCTCGACGAGGCAAATCTCCGCCTTCATGGGGTCACTTGCCTGCACGGCACAGGTTCTCTCCTCGACAAGAATCACAACAATGTCCATGTCAAGAGACTTCAGAGGACGTCGATGAAGGCTGCAAAGCATTCATTCCCAAGCTACGCGCAGTCAGATGGCGGACAAGTTAAAACTAGGCCTGGCCGGACCGTTCTCTTAAAAGTTCTTCTTGAGATGATTGACAATAGCTTGAGTTAGTTTCACTTGGAAAATGCAAATTAAAAAACATATGTGGGTAAAGAATACAAATAATGTCACATATTTGCACCCTACTATGTTTTAAACCTATAAAGAAAAAATTGCATCACATGGAAAATGAGCTCGAAGGACCTTATATGCACTTCTAGATTCCCCAAAGTGTTGAGTTGGTTGAACTCTAGGTTTCCGTTTGATTCCTTGAGTGACTTTGCCTTCAGATTTGAAACTAATGCCAAGTGTTTCTCATGTCAAATCTTGCCAAAAATGACATTTTCCAAACTTAGTTTGCTAGGAAAATTTGTTATTTGTACTTAGACATGTCTTAGTTTAGTCTAATTTGCCACTAACCAGCTTGGTGTCATATCTTGTTTTTTTGGTCACTTGGATAATCTTTAAAGCTCTTTTAGAATGCATGTCATGCATACATGTGTAAAGGGGAGAAAACACCATCTTGATGCCTATATTGCCAAAAGGGGGAGAAAACAAAGAAAATGCATTATTAAAAGACAAAATGTGATAAAAATGTGAATGCATATTGGTACTTATGATCTTGGTAAAAACTTAGTTCTATAAGGATCATAAGCATATTTGAGCTTTTGTGAATTTTTTTGGATTTTAGTCTTTGTGGAAAACTTGCTCTTTCTCATGTTTTGCTCTAAAAATCCTTCTAGCCAAAACTTGGTCATGATCATATTTCTTTCTCTTTAGATAAAGTTTAGTTTTGCAATCAAATTGATTTCTTACTCTCTCTCTCTCTCTTTCAATCTCAAATTTATACTTTTTTGAGTGTTTGTCAATATACTCATCAAGGGGGAGATTGAAATACCATGCGGAGATCTAACCTTGGCGATGATAAGTTATTGACTGTTTTTAAAGCATGAAGTGATTGAGTTTGAGTTTGATTTGAGCTGGATTTCTAATTTGAATCGGATTTCTAATTTGAATAAATTTGGATTGAGTCTGTCAAGAGCAGCACTACCAGCCATAGAGGGTGTTAGTGCCGGCCAAAGCGGCAATACCGACTTTAAGGGGTGGTACTTATTTTCTAGAGAAGGGATTCGCTGATTTTTCCAGGGGAGCGACACTACCTACCTTGTTGGGGTGGTAGTGCTGGCAAAAGTGGCACTACCGGCTCCAAGAAGCGGTAGTGCCGACCTTGTGAGCGAAATCAAAGTTTGAATTTTGAATTTGAGTAAGATTTTCTTGGACATTGCTATGTGATGGGTTTTCCTTGTTTTTGATGGTTGCAGGGTGACGGTGCTAGGTCATGGTAAGGCGGAGGATGACCGGGACAAGGCGAGGTGTGCCAGAGGTCTAGACGGTCGAAGATCATCGAAAGATGATCGAAGATAGAGTCACTGTGATCCTAGTAGACAAGGAATGGATGAGATGCTAACTAGGAGCTACTCGGATCAAGGAGGGCCATTGGATCGTGGTTTAAGTGATAGAGTAGCGGGTCTAATTAGTATGCTTTCAATAGCGTGCAAAACCCATTATATTGTTGGGTTTCAGGTTATCCTATGTATGAGTGAGTGAGTCAATTCTAACCCTTGATGGTGATCCTTAGGGAAGAAGGAACTCATCCAAGGGTAGAGGATGATTCAAGAGTAGTATAAATAGAGGGTTAGGGGTAGCCTTCCTCTCTTGAAGGTTTTGAGGTTTTTTTGTGCTCCTTTCAGATTTCCCCACTTGTTTGTGTGGCTTCATAAACCTCCCTTCCAGCAATGAAAATCTAATCTCCTCTCAATTCTAAATTTACTATCCGCATTTACTTTATGACTTCGAATTCCGTAATTTACATTCTTGCAATTTACTTTCCACACATTTGGATTTGCTTCCCCTCCTTCGAAATGCTTGTTGATCTTTTGCCAAGGGTTAATGATTGATGGATGAGTCTTCTGCAAACCATATCTCAATTATTTGGGCAAGTCTTATGTTCTTCTTTACAAGAAATCGATTTTTGCTCTTGAGAGGATCAATCTTAGAAGATTGGGTTTTTGGGCATTCTTGTCTTGTGTTCTAGCTTGCTATGACATGTGGGGAGCCATCTAGGATCATCTTGATCATCAAGAACCCACAAGCTAGCTAAGAGCGAAGTTTTCATTCTTGAACCCGTTCTTGTGCGCCCTTCTATAAATTTGAAATAGGTTAGAACTTTGATGTTGATTCTTTAAATTGAAGGTTGGAATAGGTTCTTGGCATCCATAGAAAGGTGTCCACTAAATTTCATTAAGTTTGGATCAACCGATCACAAAATTTCTCAATTTTTCTTTTTGAACTCCTGCCAAAATCCTGTTTTTACTGTAGCTATAGTACTCTGGTAGTACCGCCCTTACATGGGCGATAGTGCCGGTCTCAGGCTAAAATTTTTGAAAACTAACTCTTCCATTTCTAGTTGATATCAAAGGGTTTTTGATTGGTTTCTTCAGGGATAAAATTTATTTTGGGGCCATTCACCCACCCCCTCTGATCGCCATCTTAATCCTTCATGAACCCGTGCTTTAAAATATTAAAATGGTTTAAGTATTGCATGATAATTCAATTATCACTTTTTTAATTATGTTGGGAATAGTTAATTGTCCACTTTGTATTACATCCACCTTACTATGTCATATGTCATATTTGATTTGTCACCATAGGATGGTTATTTAATTGTTGGTAGCTATAGATTGCTAATATGGGTAGATAGAACGTAAGTAGTATGCTTAGCCATGCAATGAGTCACCATTTTATGTGAAAATGATTAATCTTGATTAATGATCATGTAACATATTTATTAACTTGTATGTCAAGTGTTGTCACATAATGATGTTATTGTTGATAGCATGTGGTGCATGGTAAATCAACTAGAGTGGTAAAATGATTTAGGCTGAGGCAAGTGGAAGGAATTTGTGGTGGGCCAATATGGCACTTGGGTGGTTGCATTGCTTTTTATGATATTTGTTGGTTCATGGTTATGATGATTTTTGGTTAGTCTTGCCTTGGTCAATTAAGGACTTAACCTTGCAAGAATTTGAATTGAGTCATTCATAAACCACAAGTTTGGTATGGGACTGACCTACCTGATTAATTTGTTATGTGTAAGCTTTGGTACTATTAGTGGTGGTGTGAGACTCGGGTTTTGGTAATCAGGTATTGGAAAGCCTTTCCATTACCTGTGTGAGACCCGGAATCTAAACACGGTACTACCCTCTAAGGTTTCAATACTCATACAAATTACGGGTCTCACACACGTAATGGAAAGGCTTTGTTGTATCACTTGCTTTTGTGGTGTATGATTGTATCTTGTGGGTAAATTATATAATCTCTGTAGAGTGTAAAATATATTCGAATAGTCATGCTCCAGTATTGAGCATTGCTTGGTGATTGCAGTCAAGGGTTAGATTTTATCAAAACAAATGTGGGTTTGGAGGTTGGAGTATGGATTAATGTTATGAGTTGGTTATTGGAAAACAATTGAGAAATTTATTATTGTTATTATTCGTTTTTCTACCTTTCAATCTATTTATGCTATTCCTTTATAAATGTTGTTTTATGCAAATTAACCATATTAGTCAATCATTTGTAATAAGCTATGCATATATCATAATAGACTTGCATTCTGTGCACAACTTGTTGAGTGCTTTATGTACTCACCTCTTGCAACAACACATCACTAGTTGGAGAAGAAGCCACACCTGCTTTTGAGGAGTATCGGGAGGAGGCGAATAACTCGGGTGCGAACCTTATCAGTTACCTATGGCAAATTGAAGGGTTTTCCATGAATAAGTTTATTTTTGCTGCAGTTTATTTATTTTTCAGTCTTAGCCCTGCGAGGCGTATTCATGTAAGGTGGACCATAAGGTTGTCTAATAGTTATATTTAATTTGATGAAGTCTTTATTTATGTTATCATTGAGTATGATTATGATATTCATCTATGTTAAACCTATGTGCACTAGTGTGATCCTGGACTAGTGCAGTATACACAGAAAGTCTGGATTTACATATTCAGGTCCCAATACTAATGGAGCTCAAGAAGCATTGGATGTCGTATTGGTAAGTTCTTGGTTAACTCAGTGCCTGCTACTGTTTTATTTTATTTTGGAGCTTAAGATTGGGTTGGATGTTAAGAATCTTAAGTGTGTGCTTTTTGTCCAAGCCCCAGGATCTGAAATTCAGTCTAACCTTGGGTGTTTGGGAGTTAAGTTGCTCATGGAAAGGATAGAATTCCTAGCGAACCTTATCTGGTTAAATATCCAAACCTTAGATGTTATCCTTGGAATGGATTGTCTATCCAAGCATGAAGCTGTCTTGGATTGTGGCCAACAAATTGTGTCATTGGAAAGCCCTAGCGGTGAAAAAGTGAAAATTCAAGTGACAGCTATTAATGATGGTCAGTTAATGGTCAACAGCATGAAAGTTGCTAACATGGAGGGTGTGCCAGTTGTTAGAGAGTATCTAGATGTATTCCTTGAGGATTTGCTGGTATGCCGCCAGATAGAGAGATTGAGTTTGTGATTTAGTTAATGACTGATATAGCACCAATAGCAAAGAGACCATATCAGATGCCAATAGATAAGTTGGTTGAGATGAACAAGCAAATTGAAGAGTTGCTTGAGAAAGGTTTTATTCGACCTAGTTCTTCGCCTGGGGGATTGCTAGTTTTGTTTGTTAGAAAGAAAAACGGAAGGTTAAGAATGTGTATTGATTATCGAGCACGTAATAAGGTGACGATCAATGACAAGTATCCGCTGCCCAGGATCGATGACTTGTTTGATCAGTTGAGAGGAGCTGGAGTTTTCTCCAAGATAGATATGCGATCGGGATATCATCAGTTGAAGATTAGTGAGGAGGATGTTCCTAAAACTACATTCTCTACGTGGTGTGGACATTATGAGTTTACAATCATGTCTTTTGGATTTACCAATGCTCCAGCATATTTCATGAATATGATGAACAAGGTTTTCATGGACTATTTAGATAAGTTTGACATTTTCTTCATAGATGACATACTCATATACTCCAAGATGAGAAAAGAGCATGCAAAACATTTGAGGTTGGTTTTGGAAAGGCTGTGTGAGCAACAGTTGTATGCTAAGTTTAGTAAGTGTGACTTTTGGAAGGAGAAGGTTGAGTTTCTTGGCCATGTGATGACTGCTAAAGGAATTGTTGTTGATCCAAGTAAGGTAGAAGTAGTGTTACGTTGGGAGCAATCGAAGTTGGTTACTAAGATTTGTAGTTTTTTGAGAATGAAGGGATATTTTCGTTGGTTCATGGAAGGATTCTCGACAATTGCTAAACCTCTTACACAGTTGTTGAAGAAGGAGAAGAAGTTTGCATGGATGCTAGAGTGTGAAAAGAGTTTTTTGGAATTAAAGAAGCATCTAAGCTCAGCACCTGTGTTAGTGTTACCAGACGTGCAAAGTAGTTTTGATATATATTGTGATGCTTCAAGACAAGGTCTTGGATACATGTTGATGTAGAATGGCAAGGTTGTTGCCTATGCGTCAAGGTAGTTGAGGCTGCATGAGGAAAATTATCCTATGCATAATTTGGAGTTAGCTACTATAGTGCATGATTTGAAAATATGGCTCCACTATCTTATTGAAAATAGATGTGAGATATATACAGACCATAAAAATTTTAAGTACATATTCACTCAGTTGGATCGTAACATAAGGCAAAGAAGATGGTTGGAGTTGATTAAGGATTATAATGTTGGAATTCATTACGGATGCCTGGTGAAATCTTGATCATTCGCAGTAACATGTGGCCACATCCCGTTCATCGTCTACTTGAGTTTGATTCAAACTCCTTGCTATGGCCATGGCGGACTCCTTGTCTGATTCGTCCAAGCTGTGGAGTCTTCTGGCTATTTAAGCTGCACATCAGCGTCACCAGAGCATGAACAACCAAAGCCCTAATCTCTCCAAGAGAAATACGTCATCATTTTGCCACAATCGAGGGTTTTTCGTTGAGCACCACTGTAACAAAAAGTTGTTGATTTGTCACAGTCAAGCCATCATAGAGCTCAAGACCTAGCACATTTGGTTCGCTATCATTCCGAGCATCTTTTGCACACCTTCATTCCGCTAGAGTGCCACCACAGAGGAAGTTCACCGTGGTGGCCAACCATCATTGAAGAAGAACTATCGACGCCATTGCACCGGAGCACAAAAGACAAACCTAACTGCGTCACCAGATCTGTGACTTCAAGATATGCCCGTAGGTGCCCACCTCCACCGCCGGCGATGACCCTAGGGTTGTGTGCGCTGCCGTCCAACGTCGCAGTCCAACGTGGGCTGATGCTTCGTTGACGCGTGTTAGACACGTGGGCAAACCTACATAGGTGGTGATGGTGTGGTGCTTGCATGGCAGGCTATGTAAGCATTGCGCTGGTGCTGAGTCATTGCGATGTAGGGCTCGCATGTCAGTGGTTCAGATCCGCGTGGACCGGGTGCACCATGGACCCGATGAGGTTCATGGACTACGTCTATGGACCGAGGGACACGTGTCATGATCTGGTTAGCTCGGGTCAAGCTGATGTCATCATAACATCGACATGATGCAAAAAAAGGGGTTTTCTATTTAAAAATAATTCGGTTTGTTATTTGATTTTTAATTTTCTGAGTTTTAGAATTTTTTTAATCTTCCTTGAGCCCATTCTTCCTCATATGAGCTCCAACTGAGGTGATTCAAATTTCTAAAAATTTGTAAAACTAAGATATATTTAATGAAGAATTTTCTTTGATTTCTAGAGTTTATTTGCTTTCTATTTTTTGTGTTTATTTACTTTGCTCTTTCGATTCGCGTAGATGTTGAGTTGTGCGACACATCGGAGGAGTATCGATCAACTCAAGAGCACTTTCTAAAGCAAAGCCAGGACATTTAGCAAGATAAGTTGTGCTTTGATCATATTGAACCCATGTTTATAAAAGTGCTACTTTGCTTTTACATTATTGCATATTATTTCATGAATACTGTCGACGATCGGAATCGCCAACCGTAGAAATGAAACGGGGGTTAGTGGAACTTGGGACCCGAGCAGAGCTTAGCTCAACGAGGGAAAGGATTCGACGTGCTGAAGGTCGGAGCTAGGCGACAACGAGCGTGAGACGAGGGTTTATACTGGTTCGAGCCCCTATGAAGGTAATAGCTCTACTCCAGTTGCCTTGCGGCGGTGATCTTTGCTATTCTCGAGTACAGAGGTGTATTACAGCTCAAGCTCAACAATGGTGATGTCTAGTGCTCGAGCTCTGATGTCCTGTGCCTTCAGGCTGCGCATCCTTAGCCTTATATCTTCCCTGCTCGTAACGGGCGGGAGATTTTCATGGGTGGTGGTCTTCATGCGCATTGAGGGCTGGCAAAGAACCGCCCGGACTGCCTGCTACTGCCGCCCCCACGATCCCACGGTTGGTAATCGCACGTTCGGAATCCAAGGGGACACTGCACGAACGAGAGCCGACCCGAGCTTGAGGTCGTGGCGGATGCTGCGTCTTTCGGGCATCTGGCGCTCTAGGTCGCGCGCCTCGGCGTACGCCCAAGTCATGGTCGGGGCCCCCCGAGCTTGGGAGCTCGTTGGCAGTGCGCTTACCGGCCAAGGGTCACCCAACCCTCGTCAAATACAATTGTTTCAATTATATTAGGACTTAGATAATATACCTTTTGGTCTATATCCTATCTTGTTATATATGCCATGATCTATTGTCACCCTAGATTAGTTCATTATAGTTAGTTAATATTAAAATCAACATGGGATAGTTAGATCGTATTAGTTGCTTAGACATACAACGTCATCACATGTACTTGAACCATCAATAATTAATCTTGACTAATGGAATATGGAACAATATTATGAAATTGTGTGTCATGTGTGGTCACACGTTGAGATTGAGTTGTTCTGGCTCGGGATGTCACGAACGATATTGAATTGTCGATGGCACATGGTGCTTGATAATCAACTGGAGTGGTTATGATTTATATTGGGGCAAGTGGCGAGGGGCCAAGGTGGGCTGAATGGAAGAAGGTATGTGGAAATCTTGACCTAGTCACTTTAAGGACTTAACCTTGCAAATCTTTGACCTAAGTCAATCATGCAATCACATGTCTGGTGTGGGACAACCTAGCAAATTAATTTGCAATGTCTTAGCTTTAGTATTGCTTATAGTGGTGTAGGTCCGGGTTCATGGATAAAACTCACATGGCGCAAGAGGGGAGCCCTATTGTGGTAACCAGTCCCTTCAGTGTTGAAACCTCAGCGAGTAGTACTGGGTTAAGGCAATGCATTATGAAGGCTTTGTTATGATCACTCGCCTTTGTGGTGTTTGGTTGTATCATGTGGGTAAAGTGCATGATCTCTGCAGAGCGTAAATCTATTTGAATAGCTGTGCTCACAGCATTTAGCATAGCTCGGGAATTACAATCAAGGATTAGATTTTATAAAATAAAAACTTGATATTGGATAGCAGGTTGCCATGGGAGGATGAAACTTGACTTAGGATTGGAACTTAGTTTACTTGAGAAATGCTGAAATTTTTATTTATTGTTATTTGTTTTTTATCTTTACAATCTATTTATTGTACTTATTCATAAATACTGCTTTATTACAAAATAGCCATGAAAGCCTTTTCCTTTGGAATAAGCCTTGCATATAGTTAAATAGAATTGCATTCTATGCACAACTTGTTGAGTACTTTCAAGTACTCATACTTGCCAACTATCACAATCAACAGTTGAGAAGCCTACACCTTTGTTGGAGGAGTTCCAGAAGGACACGAATAATTAGGGCCCGAGCCTTGTTAGTTGCTAGTGGTAAACTGAGGGGTTATCTACATCTTCTATTTTTCGTTGCATTTGTTTTAGTTTTTGTTTCAAGTCTAGCCCTGCGTGGTGTCCCGACACTAGAGTCAACACTTTACACTCGAATGATCCGAAGTACTTTGACATCTACCTGAATTGAGAGGGAAACACCAAATAAATATAAAGCAGATAGCAAATAAACTCCAAAATTTAAATAAAATTCATCGTTAAATAGATCTTGATTTTCAAAAAATAAAATAAAACTTGAATTGCCTTAATCGAAGCTGGTATGAAGAAGAATGCGCACTCAAAAGATTCAAATAAAAGAAAATATCATAAAAAGAAAAAACAAATTTCTGAAATCATTTTTCAACTGAAAATTTGATTAATAACACCATGCTGGCATCCGCAATTAATTTTCCCAAATTAAAGGAAATCTGAAAAATTCTTTTAGAGGCTAACATGTGGGTCCAAGTCCATGGACAAAGTCCACGGAACATATCCATGGTGGACCGAGTCCACGCCTTGGCCTACTGACATATGGACCCGACTGCACTGACACGGCATGTGACGCAATGGTTGAATGAGCAACCATGTCAGCTAAGGAAGTGATGTGGCACTAACATGGTGAACAATGTGGATGCCACATGTTATCCATGGGACATGTCACATCACCTTGCTGGGCAAGGGAACCTACGGCATCACCAGCGACGGTAGAGGAAGGCACCTTTGGCTAGATCTCATCGTCATGCACCTGATGATGTGATCACTTTCTCGTTTAACAACTTAACAAGCTAGAACGGTAGTGGCAGCGGTAGCAAACTCTAGCGAGCAAGGGTTCCTTGGGCCATGGCATCCCAACACGATTCTCCGACCAAACCGACGTGTGCACTAGAGAGATCTGGCGACGATGATTCTGATAAGACTAGTCTCGAGCTTCAGGCTTAACGGTCAATGACAAATCAATGTTAAGATCCTCACGGTGGCACTCGGTGATTTTCACAAAACCCAGAAAAATCGCATTAACACTTTCTTATTTGACCTAGGACTATTGCTCACAGGATCTACGAGACTGTGATGTGTGAAATAACCCAAAAATTTCAAAATTAGTTTTGTCCGAATTTCTTGGATTTATTTGAATTTTTGCCGAATTTATTTCGAATTTACCCAGTTCATTTTGAAAACCTTCCTTTTCGGGAAAGTCAACCCCGAAATCCGCTTTCCCTTTTCGTCCAGGCGTTTTCCTTTTGCGGTTCGCGCCTTCCCCATTTGCCGCTTCCTCTGCCTCGGCCCAAAAATCCGCGTGGCCCGCCTCCTGCGCGCGCACACGTCGCCGGCCCGGCCCACTCCTGCTCTCCGTCCGGTTCCGTCCCCGACTCGTCTCCCCCGTTGCGCCCTGTCACCCTCGACCGCGCATTCACCCAATCCCGTGCCACCGCCATTCCGCCGATTCGCCAACGCCTCTGCTTCGCCGCGCCGCTCGCTTCACATACCCCATCGCCATCATCTCATCGCCATTTACTCCCCCTGCGCGCCATCACTCCGCCCGCAACGTCGTCCCGTCACCGCCTGCACTGCGTCCACTCGCCGCCGTCTCGCCCAATCGCTGATGCTCTGCCCCTCTGCTGCGCCGCGCCGAACGCCCGCCCAATCCCACACCCGCTCCTCTACGCCGTTCGGTCATCTCACCGCTCGAGTACTCCCCCACCACGCACTCTCTCTCTCCCCTCTGTTCGGCTACAAAAACTCAGCGTTGCGCCATCTTCTCCTCACACCCGAGCCGGAGAACACCCCTCTTCTTATTCCCCGTGAACTCCTCTTTCCCCTCCCGGCTTTGCTTTCTCCTCCGTGGTCTCAATCCGCCGCGCCACGACCTCTCTTCCCCGGCTCCGGTCTCCACCGCCGCCAGGCCAACCCGCTCGCCCTCTCTGCCATTTTCACACGCCACCAAGTTCGCCGACACCTCCTCTACCTTCTCCGCTATTTCTCCCGAGCCCCCAAGCCACCATTCGCCGGTTCCACTATCACCATCTTCGGCTCCGGCGCCCGCAAGCCATACCGCCACCTCGCATTATCTCTCCGCCATTTTTACGCGCCGCCGAGACCGCCGTAAACTTCTCCACCTCCCCCGCTATCCCTTTCGCCTTCCCGAGCTCTCGCCGTCGGTCTTCGCCATCGTCTTCTCCACGCCCGGTCTGCACTCACCGTCGCCCCTCACCGTTTTCCCTGTCTCCCTGGCATACGGCCCCCACCGGGCAGCATCCCTTTCCCTGTCTCCCTGGCCCGTGGTCCCCAGCCATCAGTCGCGCCCTCCCCTCACTGCCAAGCGGGCCCCGCCCTGACAGCCTCCACGTCGCGCGCATGGGCCGGCCCCTTCGCACTCTACGCCCATGGGCCGAATGACGCAACGCTGTGCGGCCCAAGTGCACAGTGCACTTTCTCAGTTCCAATTTCGGATTTTAATTTGGAAAATCCGAAAATCAATTATTAATTCCAGAAAATTCCCAAAAATTCCCAAACATCCCAAAATGCCAAAAATACATATTCTTGACCGTTTTGAGCCACTGAGTCCAAAAACGGTGTTCGTTCCGCCATACCAAGTCCAAAAAATTCCCAAAATACCACTGAGCTCCGATCCGGCCATTTCTCCCTCGATTTTCCTTTCCATTGCTTTTTCTTTGTTTTGATTTATTCGTTTATTTATTGTTTGCATTTTTCGCTTAGATCCGACGCCGACGCAACTGCTGGCACGAATCTCGAGCAGAGCAAGACGAGGAGTCATCACAGAACAAAAGCCGCTCGAGGCCGCACATCTACATCGACTCCTTCTCATTAGGCGAACCCCTAACCTCGCAAGGCAAGCCACACTCCTTGAACATGTTGAATCCAGTTCCACTACAGTACTTATGTATATTTCTTGTATTGCATTATTTTTGTTATTTTAGAAAACTAGAAAATGTGGTAGTTTCGAATGACATGATTAGATACAACCCAATGTTAAAACCTGTTGTTATGCCTAATTCCTTTTTAACCCTAAGATATAAAATATTGAACCCTCGTAGATGTAGCAATTCATACTATTCTTACTTTTAGACAAATGCATAAAATCTCCGAGAAGATGGCTTGGTGGATTTTGGCTTTTATAAAATTGCTACGGTGTGGGGGACAGCATTGGGCGGACCACGAAAGGTGGATGTCGGCCCAATCCCCAATCGATGACGAGGCCAATGGTTGTGATGTGGTGGTGGTACAGTTGGTACCAATGGTTTGTGATAAGTCATTTGGCTAAGTCTTTGGCATTTAAGGACCGACGTTTTGGGCAAAGAAAGTAACTTCAGATCCCGCTCAACCACAAGTTGGGCCGGCCAATCTCATTGACTTGGTCCAACATAGCTCGGTACATTGTACTTCCCTTTTGAATACCTATAGGAATGGCTCCCGATTTTGGGGAGCGGAAGGGCCGCTAAGCGACCGGGGTGGAACGGGATGGTGCGCCCATCCAGTTCTCACAACAGTAGGTGTCCACTGTGACCAGGCGACGACTCTCACCCTGGCCCGTGGGACCCTGGGGTACTGTGGGCACAACAACCTACTGGGTAGGAGCTAAAGAAGGGAAGTTCAACGAAATGCTATGTTAATCTCGGTCCGGCCGCATGCATAAAAGTTGCGTGTTGATCTATAGTGGCACTAACGATCGAGATGTCTTGTGGGTAAAGCCGAGCACCTCTGCAGAGTGATATCAATGGTATTGAATACGTCGGCTTCCTAGGCTAATGAAGCCGAAGTTAATTTAGGTGATTCTCAGAATCGCACCCAGTAGCTTTTATAATTAAAACTTGTCGTGAAGGTGAACTTTACAAGATAACCCCCCATGATTTATATTGCTATTTATGGTTTGTGTTTCAAATGTAAAATGAAAAGTGATAGTTACAACTTGCATCCACAATACTTAGCACCTGTGCCTACCTTTGTTTATTCCTACATTTAATATTCAGAATTTCCGTGTGGTTTGTTGAGTACGGTTGTGTACTCACCCTTGCTCCCAATCCCCCTCTTTAGATTTCAAATGAAGTCATAATTCCGTAAGACCGTAGATGACGATGTTATTTTGTTTTGGAGGCCTTGATCTATCTGCTCAAGCGTTTCCTATGGGTGTTCTGTAATGTATTCGGTGCTAGCCGCACCTTTTGTAAAACCTTGGCCGTTAGGCCCCTATTTCATCTATAAAATGTTCGTATTTGCTCTTTTATCAAGCAATGTACACTTGGTTACCTGCAGCTAAAATCCTGGGTAGCTGCAAAGGTATTTATATGCACCCCCTGAAAAGGGCGGTCCGTCACAATGTGCGCCTTAAAAAGGCCTTGGCATCCGTGCTTCGCAAGGTGGGAACTTTGAGTCTATGGTGGCGATGGCAAGAGCACGAGACCAGTTTGGAGATGATGACTGATAGGGGCCCACACGTTAGCGACTAGATGCGGTGGACCAGGTCAGCTACTAGGTTGACACAGTGCGGGCGATGTAGGCTAGCCAACAAGGGAAATAGGCCACACGTGGAAGGAAATTGGGCCAAGGACAAGGGTTTCGGCCCAAAACCGAAAACTGATTTTTGAAAAGTTTTCTAATTTAAATAATTCTAGAAATTCTTTTAACTCTAAACAAATAGCATAAATATCCAAAAAAAATCAAGAAAATTTTGAAAAATAATTTGAAATAATTAGAACCTAAATGGAATATCTTTCACAAAATTTTATATAAACTTTACACATAATTGAATAATATTTGCCATAGGCCTAATTCAAAAATATTATTTTCTAAATAAATTCCAGAAATTTACAAAAATAATAAAAAGCAATATTAAATCAATATGAGGAAAAAATTAATCGTTACACAGAAGCTCAACGCGAATAGACCCTCCTACTCTTTCATGATTTTAAGATCATGGAAGTATATAACTCTGCTATGTATAAACTTATCGCTAAACTAACATCCTACAACTAGAAAGTTACTGATGCTAAAATGATAAACAAAACATTGTGTACCTTCCACCCTAGTATAAGAATACTATAGCAATAGTACTGACGAATACCCATACCAGGGATACCCCACAGCAAAGTATATATCTATTTCAAGATCGCATTTCTCATAGTTATCTAGCCTCAGAATCCGGGCTGAAGGTGAAATCGACATGGCCTTCGTCCCTTACCGGAAAGGGGGTTGCTGCCGAATCTCGGGTCGGACGCACCCGCCGGCCCCGACCGACCCAGGACCGACATCTCCACAGCACTCGACCGACCCGACCTCAAGATCGTATTACCACAGTTCGACCAGAACTCGACCAAAGACCCCCGCGAGCCTCGGCCCCACAGTCTCTGCCACGACAGCAGTCAACGCCGAACGGGCCGCCTGTTGCACGGACGTAACGGTAATATTGGGACGGACGGTTCCTTCCCAAGGCAACCAGAGGGCGGCCTCAGCTAAAGCACCCATCCTTTCAAGACGTCAGCATCTAACAGGCGCTCAGAGGGCAGATATGCGTCCTCCGAAAAGGGCACCGCCTGTGTCTACTCCACCCCAGATGGGATTTCGATCCTCGCTACCATCATGACCGAAGACCAGGTCGCCCAGACGAGGAGCCTGCCCACTATTATGACCGAAGACTAGGACGCCCGGACGGTGCATTCCTTTGTCTCTTTTTCAAATCCTCATGTAACCTGCCCCCTCGGCCTATATAAAGGGAGGCAGGGCCCTTGGAGGAGGGGGATAGATTTTCTTTCCTTTACATGCGCCCACATGAGTCCGCCAAACGGCACCTCCCCTTAGATCGTTCAGGACTCTCCGACCACGGTCGACGCCAGGTTGAGGAAAGCTCTCATGTTTTCTTCTCCTCGAGTGAGCGCTAAGGGCCTGTCCTTAGCCTCCGTTTGTAACCTCAGTTCTCTCCCCAAGCTCAGGGCAATTCAAACCGCCACCGCAAACTGGAAGTAGGGACGTTCAGCCCGAACCAGTATAAATTTGAGGCTTCTTTGGTCTAACCATCGAGGAGAGGGAGCTCATCATCCCCTATACCTACGAATTTACTTGTCGGTTATACGAAACACCGACAAGTACCATCATGCTAAGTACTAGAAGTACTATGAGCTTATCTACATTTTGTAAGAAGCAGAAAAGCATGATAAACTCCTAATAAAGAATCGTCACATCCTCTCTAATGGGGCACATGCAATGCCCGAAGCACATGTAAATCCTCAACAAGCTAGAAATAGCCATAGTCATGGAAAGGGGCAATGGCATAAAGGAGGAAAATGGAAGAATGGCATAATGCAAGGAAGAGACAAGTCCTAGTGGAAAAGTAGAGGTAAAGGACCACGGAACTTCCAGACGCAAGAATCAACCAAGAAGACTACAAACCCTATACAACCTTGCTATAGGTGTGTATCGAAAGTTAGTGATCGACAACACATATATATTCGGGTACCTTCGAGGTATGCAGGATCAAACACAATCTAGGGCATGCAATGTAGACAGGTTCGGGCCTCTTGGTCGAGTAATACCCTACTCCTGTGTCGGCGATGTATGACATCAATGAACAGATTACAAATCAAGGAGGCTAGTCCTGATTACAAGAGTATGAGTATGAGGGGTGACTAGGCTATGGCTATTAGATATCTTGCGTTGAGATCTTCCTGTGCATCTAGCTCTAGACGGCTGTTGCTTGATGTTTGTGCTCTGAATTGGCTTGTCCCCCTTGACGACGCTACCCTGGCCCTTATATAGTGGGTTAGAGAGCTAAGTCGTGGTCGATGAGGAGTCTTGTTGCTGTTATGTTCTCCGTATCGTATCCGAACTTCCATAACTGCTGGGCATATTCGAGTAGGTTTCCTCGTATCGGGAATACGATCCAATCCTTCCTTATGCGGGGATATCCCTTCTCCACATATCTTATCCCGCCGAACTAGGCTCGAAACATCTGGACTTCCCAAATGTTGGTAGAGATATACATGGTACAGCCTTTGACTTTATTGCACATGCCCATATCCCATATTTGGATATTTGACAATAGCCCCTGAACTCTACTTAGTGGAGGATCTGTCTGAGTGCTTGGTTGATTACTGGCAAACCTGGTTTTGTCGAGCAATGCCTCGCCTACTTGTGGTCGAATGATTCGAGCAAGTTTGGAATCACTAAGTATCGAGTAGAATATACAAGGTCGAGCGCCCTACTACAAGCCCAGCTTGAACACTTAAGGTGCGTCATGCTGCTCGATATTGACTAGTCAACCCAACTCTGAGGGAGTTGGAACCGTTGTTAGAAATTCTGAACGTTGACCAGTTTTCAGCATTTATTGTTCCTGTCAGAGGTGCTACGATGGAAACGGCGCCATCATTCCACTTTTCTCAATGATCAACATGCCGTTCGGTGGGAAATGAACCGTTGTGCCTTGACACTTTTGGCTATAAATTCTTGGATTTGGAATTGTAGTCATGTCATTCCTTCATCTTCAGCCTTGTCCTCGAAGCCTCCGTCTCATGCTTTGAGCCTTTGCGTCTCTTGCATTTAGGATATCTTCTTCTCATCTGCTCCAATGGCTTCATGCTCTTCTGCCAACCCTAAGGCCACCGTACCATTGAAGGAGACAACGGTGACCGGGCTGGTCTTCAACGACGAAGCCTTTCAACAAGTATGGCAGAAATCTATAATGTCGGAGAAGCGCCTTGCGGATTTGGAGAAAGGTGGTTTCGTTCCTCCAAGGGAGTTCTTCCACTAGAGACCATCCATCGGTGCTCTTTATCCGACCCCTAAGGATGAGGACGACACTGTAGTTTTTGAGTCTTTCTTCCGTTGCAGTCTCAGCTTTCCTCCTTCTACTTTTCTGCTTGTCATCCTGGACTTCTACGGAATCCAGCTTTTTCACCTGAGCCCCAATTCGATCACAATGCTCAGTGTGTTTGCTCATCTTTGTGACGCCTTTCTTGGTATCAGACCTAGTCTCAATTTGTTTTGCCATTTTTACTGTTTGAAGAGATCGACTAAGAATGATGTCGTTGGGGGTGATGGATTTCACCTCCACAGCGGTGCTGCTAGCGTTTATATCCCTATTCTAGTGACTTCTTCCTGGCAGTCGAACTAGAAGAAGCAGTGGTTCTATACACCTTGCTGGATACAGTCAATTTTTCCTTATCTTATCAGTTGTACTTCCCAAACTCCACAGACCTCTGGATGAAAGTCCCTTTGTCGACGGCGCGGAATTCATGTTATGTCGAGAAGATTGAAGAGCTGAGGAAGAGGGGTTTAATCGGGTGGCATGTCGCCCGGGATTTTCTGACGCGGCATTCGAGTTCGCTTAAGTGTTGGGACCACCTGGTCTGGGAGTACTCTGAGATCGACGACGTGACCAAAGGCAGCTCTGAGAGTAAGTAGCAATGACTTCTTCTATCGCTTTTTCCCTTTGCCATGGCTGGTGGCTAACGAACTGGTATACTTACCACAGTCTTGTGAGATGCAAAGATTTCTTCCCAGTTGAGCAAGATTTTCCAGGGCTCAGATCCTGGTTCCTGCGACGTAGAAGCCTATTCTCTGGCCAATTCTTGACCAGAGGTATGTATCGAGTAACAACCAGTTCTGCCGCACTTGGGCATACGTTGTCACTTGACCAATCTTTCCTTTTCAGGAGGCCGAGCATGACGAGTGCAGTGGGCTGCTTGAGAGAGCCACCAACTTGGACGATGAGCTTGCTCGAGATGGTGGGCAAGCATCGGGCTTAGCTCCTGCTGACGCGGGGCCATCTATAGACGGCGTGGCACCCATCATAGACCCTAGTGAGGTCAAAGCAGCTCAGGAACAAGAGGCGGTAAATTCTCCTCGAACAGGGAGACCAGCATCGCTAGTGTTCCCTCCACCGGCGAAACGGCGTCGGACGTCAACGACGAGAGCTTCTAACTAGGTGATATTCAATCGCTCGCTCAAATGCTGTGAGATTGCTGCTGACGTAATTCAACAAATTTTGGAGGACCAGCAGGCTACCTGGGATGCTGAAGTGCAAAATTTGGTTGATGCCCTGCCGGCATCTCCTCGAAGGGAGCCTCCATTGACCGAGATGGTCAAAACGGTAGTGTCGCTATTAGACAATTTACTTATCCTACTCACAGCCTGGTGCTTTTCCCATGATGTTCTTGTATAGGCAGGTTGTTCCTCTGGTCGTTGACATGCCAGCACCGTCGCTTCAACCAGGTGGGCTGGTCAAAAAGGCAACTGACAGGACCAAACCGGTCCCAAAGAGATCGTGTGAGGGTAACGCTCAAGATGGGAAGGTGAAGTTACTTCTTCATTTGCTTTTTTGCATTCTACCTTCTTTCTGGACCAAAATTCATAGGAAGCCTCTTGCAGGAAGGGTGCACCCAACGACGCAGTCGATGGTGCTACCGCTGGCACTTCGCCATCACCAGACATAATCAACTCGATTCTGGCTGGTATCTTACCATTGTCTAGCATGGTTGCATTTGCTTCAGTTAGCGCCCCGCCTTCGTCGGACGCGGTCATGATTCTCCCAGCCTCCGATGTGCCAACCACAACCACCATGGCCCCAACCTTGCTTCTTCCGCCTCCTACAATGCCCCTCGAGTATTGGTCAGTTCTGAAGCCAGAGCCACTGGTACGTAAACACCCTCTGCTACTTTTCTACCTTAGATTTATTCTCCACTCCATTCTTCTCTTTTTTTTATTTCTCTTGACTACTTTTGGATAGCATGTTTCGGAGACCTTGCATCATGTCGAATCGTTCTACAAGCAAGCTCATCAACAGAACGAGTGGCTCTCGGCCTCCCACCAACAGATAATTAAGATGAAAGGCTCTGAGCTGACGGGGCTTCGGGCTGAGCTAAAGGCAGCTAGGGCCAAAGCTAACGCGGATGCGGAAAAGTCAAAGGCAGAGGCGGAGGCACTAAGTGCACAAAAAGCTTCTTCAGACGCCGTATAGCTCAAAGCCGAAGCTGACCTGGATAAGGCAGAAATGAGCCTAAAGGTGGTTGGGGAGGAAGAAGCTATCACGGACACGGCGCTAGCCGCTCTACGGTCGGAAACCCTCCATAACATGACGTCGTCGGCTCACCTTGTGTCTTCGTCCCTACTAGGCTTGGTGAAGAACCACTATCCGAACCTGGACCTCTCGTGCCTAGACAACGCTTCACCTACGAGGTGGAAGAGGCCGCCGACCTTGTCGAGTCCTTCCAAGATCAGGTCGAGAGATTCGTGGATGGGCTAGAGCTGTCCCTTGATAGCGAGGCCAGACAAAACCCCTAGGCTTATTGCACTAATGTAATTGGACTTGCGATGATGCTATGGTCTTTTAATGAAAATACTAACTATTTTGCTTGTCTTTTCATTCCTGGCCGGTTGGTTCCTTGCTGATGAAACAACAGAGACACGAGTAGATGCAATGCACTCATAGACCTCCAGCCTTTTGCATTTGCGCTATGACTTAAGAGAAAATCCTCGTCAAATTCCTAAGCCCCCGAGCTTATGCCCGGAAAGGCTGTGTAATATTGGTGCCGCGTAGACAATATTAAGAGTTATGTGATTCTTTATGCAACATCCCAAATTTTTGGCTTTTTATTTAGTTAATAGTGTTTTATTTCAATTTGTACTTTTTACGAATTTTCTGGATTTAATTGGATTTTCTGAGATTTATTTGAATTATTTTAAAATAAGTATATTAAGCTTTTACCAAAACTAATTACAAATAGATAAATTTAAAATAAAGTTTTGTCAAAAATATTTTATTTGTGTCAAGAATGTTTCAAAGTATTTATGAGAATTTTCTTGGATTTTTCATGATATTTATGTTGCCTAAAATAAATCAAAAATAATTTTGGTATTTATTTTAAAAGAAAAATCAGAGAAAAACATAATGAATAGTATTGGGCTGAGCCCTCACACTATGCTCGTATGGCCCATCACTGTGCGGCCCAATCACTTGCACCGTTGGCCGTTAGCCAGAGCTACCGTGACGACCATAGGATATTCATCGAAGGGTCGAGATCAAGCCACGTTTGGCATAACGTTTGAACCGTCAGATTGGGAATAGGCGGATGACATTTGAAGAAGAGGTTTCCTATTAAGGTTAGCTTTATGGACCATCGGATTTGGATCAAGTGATCACGATCGATCAGTACCGGTTCGGAATTCTGCTAAATCTTGGTCGTTGGAAAGTTGAGCGTGCGGTTAGGATTTGATCGCCCGATGAGATCATGGCCGTTGGGGGTGACACGTGGACGGCGCCGCTTCATCGTCATCGTGTGACCGTGCGGGACTCTGGTTCGAGTTCATCTCCACACCGCCAAGATTTTTGCAATCAATTTGAGGAGACCTCGGGTGATTGAGGCCATAAAAGGAGAGCATCAGCATCGCCAGATCACGAGAAACCAAAGCCCTAACTTTTTCCTAGCAAAAGACATCGTCGTTCCGCCGCAATCAAAGATTTTCTGCTGAGAGCCCTGGAAGTTTTCCCCGCACCGATTAGCCGCCGTCGGTCATTATCTCGAGTCACCAGCCGGACCATCGCATTCATCGCGTCGAGGCGCATCTGGTGCGCGTCGTAGTTTCGCCGGAGCACCGCTAGGGAAGGAGATCGCCGTGGAGGTCGACGCCGCCGCCAAACTAGCACCCGAACCCAAGATCCGTTCGCGTCAGTAGATTGGCGACGTCAAGGTGAGTTTGGAGGTGTGCCGGTTGCCCGTCGCTGGCGACGCTATGGTGCTGCGCCGCCGTATCTAAGGTGGCTCAGTCGGATGTATGCCATGTGGAGGCCACATGGATGCGATTGTCTATGTGGCGATGGCGTGGTCGCTAACGTGGGTGTTGCGTCGGTGCTGAACGGCCTGCCGAGTCAGCATTGAGGGCCCCAACCGTCAGAGATTGGATCGGGTGGACCAGGTCCACCGAGAACCGAAAGGGGTCCTGTAGACCGAGGCCACGTGTCGGCGCCACCTCGGTTCAGACCAAGGGCTGACGTCACGCCTACGCAATAAAGCAAATTTCCTTCACAAAAATAATTCGGATTAATATTTGATTTTCCAATTTTTAGGTTTTTATGATTTTTTTGAATCTTCCGAGAGCTTGTTCTCCCTCATACGAACTCCGATTGAGGTCATTCAAATTCTTAAAAATTTGTAAAATTGAGATCTACCTATTGGTGAATTTTATTTGATTTTTAGAGTTTGTTTGCTCTCTGTTTTGGTATTTATTTTGCATTCTCTTTCGTTTCGCGTAGACGATAAATTGTGCGATGCAACCGGAGAAGATTTATCAACTCAAGACCAAGGTCCAGAGCATGGATAAGGGTTTTCCTAAGGCAAGTTGTGCTTTGATCATGTTGGACCCATGTTTAAATAGTCGCTATTATGTTTTACTATATTGCATGTTATTTCAATCGTACAAATGATTTCAACCTAAATTGGGATTTAGATATCATACCCTTTGAATTACACCCTACCTTGTCGATTGTATGCCGTGATCCACCTGTCACTCTAGATTGGTTCACTATAGTTGATCAATAATGAAATCAACATGGGATGGTTAGATCGGATTAGATTGCTTAGCCGTGCCACGTCATCACATGTACTTGAATCATTGATAAATAATCTTGACTAATGGAATATGGAACAATGTTATGAATTTGTGTGTCATGTGTGGTCACACGATGAGATTGAGTTGTTGTGGCAATGGATGTCGCGCAACGATATTGAATTGTTAATGGCATGTGGTGCTTGGTAATCAACTGGGGTGGTTATGATTTTAGATCGGAGCAAGTGGCAAGGGCAAGTATGCCTGGGTGGGCCCGATGGGCAGAGGGTATGTGTAAGTCTTGCTTTGATCAACCCTAAGGACACCTTTGCAGCCTTTGACTGAAATAATCATGCAACCACATGTTTGTTATGGGGCAACTTAGCCGATTAATTTGCAATGCCTTAGCTTTGGTACTACTGTGGTGGTGTGGTTCACCCTTTTAATGAACACAGATGGCGCAAGAGGGGGCCCTGCTAGGTAACCATTCCTTCAAGTGTTGAAACCTTAGCGGTGGTACCGAGTTAAGACAGAGCATTGTAAAGGCTTTGTCATGATTCTCTGCCGGCATACCAAAGGAAGTGTGCTAATAGCTTGGCAACAAAGAGATTCTCATGTCATGTGGGTAAAGTGCATAACCTCTGCAGAGTGTACAAACTATTCGGATAGCCGTGCTCACGGTATTGAGCAATGCTCGGGGATTACAATCAAGGGTTTAGACTTTTGAAAAATGAAAACCTGGGATGAATGGCAGGTTGCCACGGAAAGTTGAATCTTGACTTAGGATGAGAAATTTGGTTTACTTGAGAAATGCTGAATCTATCTATTACTGTTATTTGTTTTCCTGTCTTTTCAATCTATGTATTGTATTTGTTCATAAATGCTGCTTTACTGCAAATGAACCACTTAGCCTTTCTTTGGAATAAGCCTTGCATATAGCTATGTTAGAATTGTATTCTATGCACAACTTGTTGAGTGCTTTATGTACTCACCCTTGCCTACAACATCATCAGTGCTGAAGAAGGTGTACCAGGAAGGGACGAATGTTTAGGGTGCGAGCCTTGTCAGTTGCTTGTGGTATACTGAGGGGTTACCTACGTCTTCATTTCCACTGCAGTTCAATTTGTTGTTCAGCCTTGTGAGGCCTTGTTATGTAAGTTGACCATAAGGTCATTCAACTAGTAATATTTAGTATATAATGTCTTTTATCTTATTTCCGCTATGTATGATTGTGATATTCACTAATGTTGAGCCTGTGTGCACTAGCGTGATCTTGGACTAGTGTAGTATACACAGAGGGTCCGGATTTGCATATTCGAGTCCCGACACTTTACCGGCCTGTATCGACTATATGACTTAAACTGTGTAGCAAACATGAGCTTTGTTGGGCAGTGCATGTAGAATTGACTAGAGGCCTAGTCTCCCGCTGGCCGCTAAGCATTAGATGTCTGACAATCTTGTGCTCATTTGTGCACAGGATAGAATTGGTTGTCGTCGGGTTCAGGCATGGCCACACTTAGGCTTCGTTTGCTGACCAGCTAAGCTCGAACTTGAGTAAATAAGTGCAAAGGAACTCGCATTCATATAAGCTAATAACAAAAACTTGTGCCTACATTGTGCTCTGCTCGATAACTGTACCAACCAAAAGAGAATTGTCAAAGGGCAAAGAATTAAGCAAGGTATCGGGTTACCTGTGTATCGAGTTACTTGTAGCCCCGACTACTTACTCGATGAGATAATCGGGTGGGGAGTAGAGTATGGTACACATAATGCTGCGATTCGGCTCGCGGCTTTCACTCAATAGCTGGATCGATATGTTAGTGGAGCATTAGTATCACGCACCTACTATGACTCCTGGTCCCTTACTCGATAAGCATCTCAACTCAAGGACAGGCTAAGCGGAAGCGAGAACTTGAGCAACATAATGTTCGACCTCCTACTCGATATGCGATTATAGAAGAAATACAGGCATAATCATCTTTTGAAGACAACTCTCGGCCATACGCCTTGGCACACGAGTCCCTGAGCGTACTTGTTGGAGTTCGACGTTTGGCGAAAGCATGACGTGGCCCCTGACTTCTCGCTCGATTATGCCATCGAGGAGACAATTGGGCATGAGCATCATGTCCGGTGTCTTTTGGCTGTACACTTGGGTGTACGAGCCCCCGGGCACACCGATAAGGATAAGCGCTGTTTTTACCCAATTACCACGACTGAGGACTGCTGCAGCCATCGCATCCTTTGTTCTTTAAGTGGCTCATCATCACTCGGTGTCTCTTCAACTTATGCATTTATGCAAGAGTTCAAAGGGATGACTCATAAACCGGAACCGACACAGACTCCTGTTGAATCATGACTTTGGCCTGACCCGCTCGTCGGGCTATAAATAGATGGGACGCGCAGTCTCTTGGCACCATCTTTCTTTCGCTTCGGTGCTGCAACACTTTTAGCTTCTTCAAATGTTTTCATGGGCTCCTTGCTGCCCCTATCTCCTTCCTTGGAGATCCTCGAGGGAGCCCCTCCTTGAGAGGTTTCCGTTGAGATCCCTCCTCTGCCTCCAGCCACAGGGCCCTCACGGCACATCATCATTGTCCTTTCTGAGGATGACGATGACGAGATCGACTAGGACATAATTGGAAAGGAGGTCTGGCGTGAGGAGCAGGAGGAGATCGACTGGAGGGCTGTTGAGAGGCAAGTGTGGCCCGAAGAAGAGGAGGAGGTGACAAGCAAACTGCGAGTTGCCCTCGCATAATACCATGCCATCTTTGCTCCTCCTACGAGGGTTGCTGCCTCCTCCAACACCAGAGGAGAAAAAGATGAGGCTGCCAGCACCAACGACGGAGGTGATGCTCAAAATAGCTTCATCGGTCCAGTGCTTGCTCACCATCCAAACCATCACGATGGTCGAGGGGCATTTGGTGGCACGGGAGGTGGATCCCTTCCCATCAACCGCCAAGAGACC